>VMDO01040016.1:0-12256 GCA_007922755.1 Pedetes capensis
TAAGTTCTAATTCTAACAGAAAGCTATTTTTATTTTGTTATATACAAGTATCTATCTATACAAATATATGAAGTCATATATTTAACATAGCTCTAGCTTATATGAATAAACCAACATGCAGTTTGTGCTCATAACATTATTAGAATAAATTTACATCTGTTTAAATTCTATAATTCAAATTTAAATTTTTTCTTTCTTTCCAAACATAATTAGATGATTCTTAAGATACACACATAAGATATATTTAAAACCATTTAGAATTAAAAAGAAACATGCAATACCCAAACTGGATTAATAAATGTACTACAGTTAAATATAACAATGAACACTATGATTTTAGGAAGTCCTAGCCAAGAACATCCTGCAATAAATTAGAAGTGGCTTATTTTCAGGAGAGAAACACAGAAATTCCTTCTTAATCATGAACTTGAAAAAATTTCTCACTAAAATTGTTGTTGTTGTTAGGTGCCGTCAAGTCGGTTTCCGACTCATAGCGATCCTCATAGGGTTTTCAATGGCTGACTGTTTCGGGATTGCCTTGGGAGTGGGTTGCCACGTCCTTCTCCCATTTTTGTGGTGCTGGGAATTGAACTCGGGACTTCAGAGACTGCAGCGCAGCGCTCTACCGACTGAGCTAAATCCCAGCCCCCTCACTAAAATTACCTACCTAAAATATTATAAACAGGTAAAAACTGGGAAAAGAAAAACAAGAATAATAAAAATATATAAAAATCATCTTAAGATTGGTCATTAAAAGAAGAAAACTTGCTCTTATTGGTGACATTTAATGGCAACTCACAATTAGTTTAAGGGGGAACCTATATGAATAATGTACATCAAAATGCATACATGTAAATGCCACAATGAAAAGCATGTCAGAATGAATCACATTAAGTTGTACGTTTAAAATGTCCAATAAAAAAAAGAAAGAAAAAAAAGAATTTAAAACAATTCAGAGCACATTAGCACTAACAGATAAGGTCACTCCATGAACCAAGGTGAACCAAGACAAAAACATATCCCCTATAAACATGATATTTTCATTCACAACATATGCTTGTAAAAGCTGTACAGTGAATAAGGGAGAAAGGAGAAGAATTGATGTTTTTCAATCCGTGTGGGAGACAAATATTGACTATACCATGGACTGCCAAAAGATCCAACAAACCCATCCTAGAAGAATGGGTTCACTTAAACATAAAAAAGATGTGTGTGCATGGCTCAGTGTTGAGCAGTGTTTCATTCTGTTTTACATAGGGTCACTATGAATTAGTTCTGACTCAAGGGCAACTAACAACAACATAATCATGTCCAAGATGGCCATAAATGACCTTATGCAGTCTCTTCTACTGTAGTTATAACCATTAATTGATAGCAGCTCAAAATTCACTGTGTATCCCCTAAATATGTACAATAAAAAATAAAAATAATTTCCTCAAAAAGTTAAAAAAACCCTTTGTTTCTCAAAACTACACATGTACATGTCTTAAATTTCTAAAGCTTAAAATGATTAGCAATAGTAGTGTTCTGCCCCCTTCCAGTTTCCATTGCCAAGTGGCATCCACATTCAAAACAAAAATATTTAAACGAGAAAATAATCTACTTTGATCCCTGTGACTGCTAGTAAAACGAAGATACCTAATCATCAAGCTCCTATTGTTTTCTGACAACATACAATCTAGAGGTAACATGGCTGCTTCCTCAATCCCTGACAAAAATGCTAACACAGTCCCAGATGCAGTGACAAGTACATTCTCTTTGTCTCTTCTGTTTTCTGCACAGTTTTCCATGGCGTTTGATTTCTCTGCCTGCAGCAAGTTAAGAGCCACACTTTTTTTTTTTTTAACTACAGATGTGTTTTGGGTGTTTTTTGGGAACTTGGCAGTATCATTCATAAGAAATAGTCTACACTTTCCAGCAGCCAACACAGTGCCCAGAAGGTAACATAAAACCAGGACACTTCTGGGGTGCAGCTCACTGGTAGAGCAATTGTCTATCATGTGTGAGGCCCTAGGTTCAACCCCTAGAAGTGCAAAAACAAAAGCAAAAAAGAATCTTCCAAGACACAATATGACACACCAAGTACAGAGCTTAGGAAGAATTTGTTTACTTAGTCATCATAAGGACAGCTGATCTAGACTGTTTAGAAGGTTTGAAGGCATTATTCAAGGTATAAAGATAAATGCAGAAAATTTTGTGAAATATAATTAAAAGATTAACTGATAATAGTAATTATTTGTTAGTGAAAAGGTGAAAGATGAAACAAGGAATTTTAACAATGTATATTTTTGAGAAACACAATGTAATTCAAAAAGCATACTAAAATATAAATTCAACCAATACTGAATTAAAAAAGTGAATTTAGTCTGTCGTTTGAATTACTTAGCATTGTAATTACATATGTGATAAATAAAAGTGGAAAGAGGATGCTATTTAGAATAAAGAGATTAAAAAATGGCTTACTATACTAAGAATTAACACTATATGTCTACTTTTTTGGTTTTGGTTTTGGCAGTCTTGGGGGTCAAACCCATGGCCTTACACATGCTGAAGCAAGTCCTCTACCACTGAGCTACATCCCCAGGTCTATATGTCTATTTTTTTTTAATGTAAAGGCATGACCATTAAATAAAATATAAAAACAACTTGAAAGTTAAAAGTTGAAGATAATGGAAGAAATACAGGAGGATATTTTCTGACATTGAGGTGGGAAAGAATTTCTTAATGCTTGTTGTTGTTATTAGGTGCTAGTGAGTCATGTCCAACTTACAGTGACCCTCATAGGGTTTTCAATGTCTGATTGTTTTGGGATTGCCGTGGGAGTGGATTGCCATATCCTTCCATTTTTGTGGTGCTGAGAATAAAACCTAGGACCTCAGGGACCGCAGAGTGGTGCTCTACCCAGCAGAGTGGTGCTCTACCCAGTGAGCTAAATCCCAGCCCGTTATTGTTAGGGTCTGTTAAGTTGGGTTTGACTCATAGCGCCCCTATGTAGAACAAAAGGAAACACTCCCCAACACGGTGCCATGCCTTGCACTATTGTCAGTGCTTCTGTGCTGTTCATAGTGGCTGATTGTTTCAGGAGTGGACTGCCAGGCCCTTCTTCCAAGTTTATAGCACCCAATATTTCCAGGCAGTCTCCCATTGAAGAACTAACCAGGCCTGACCCTTTTTAGCTTCCAAAGTCTGACAAAGTCAGACTTGAGGGTAGTATAGCTATGGACTTTTAAGGCTTAGCAGCAGCATATGGTTTATATATTATTTTGGACTATATAAATTTTAAGCTATTCTTCAATGAAGAACACAGGGGTCTATCTTAATACATGGTTGACATGTGGAGAAAATGTTTATAATATCAAAATAGGAAAAGGGTAAAACACTAAAATATGTAAATAACTCTTATAAATGAGTAAGAAAAGAACATTAAATCTAATAGAAAGATATGAAAATGAAGAAAAAGAAAATTTATATAAAGTAAACCAAAATGCCTAGTGAAAATATGATGAACCATGTAACCTTTCAAGTGGCCAAAGAAGAATAAAAATATTGAAATGGTAATTTATATCTCTAGGTTTGGCAGGGATTAGAAAGAAAAAAGAAAATACCAAATGCCAAGGTGCAGTGGTAGAATACTGAAAATCAGTTTCTGAGAATGCATGTGTCTGAGAATCAAAATAGGCAGTGCTATGCTATGATCAAGCAGCCCTCAGTAATATAAGTAATATGTATTTCTCATGATCTATCAACAACGTGTGTAGTCCAGAATATAACAGCAGAGATGTTCCAAAAAGCTTAAAATGCTTTTGTTAACAGGTAGTGAGAAACAACCAGTTCATCAATATGAGGATATATAAATAAAATGATGTAGATTTTTAATAACATCTGTATCACATTAAAGCACTAAATTCTTTGTGCCATAAACATTATGAAGTAAACTAAAGGACTAGTAAAAATAGGAATTGTACAAACTTAAAGCATTGCATTATTTGTTAAAAAGTCATGCAGAAAGTAACCTGTTGAATAGAGAGGGAAAGAATTGGAAATTATAAAGAAAAGCAAGAACTAACAATGGATGATGATAGTATTCCATTAATGAAAATGAAAGTAAACAACAAAAGAAGCAATATTGTCATGTAATCTGGTTGGTTACACAATTTCTAAATAAGCAATAATTAAGTGAATCTGTTAAATATGATCAATGTGGAAGAAAGGTAATTCTTGAAATCCAAATGTCAGATAAATCTAAATATGGTTCACTTGGAATGTTGAAAGAGAATAAGAATTACCCCATTTGTAAATGAGGTGTCTATGGACTCAATATCTGCTCAAGCAGCTGCCAGAAAACAGGCAATAACTACCTACTGAATTAAATGATCGAAGGATTAAGTTCCTCCTATGTTTTAGCAGCCCATTGTTATGATGACCCTCTTTATTGTTAAGGGTAAACTGCTGCTTGGAGAAAAAATGAAAAGAATGATGCTATCTGGACATGCATACTATTCCGTTGTGACTGCCTGTCTTGGGCTTATTACCTGTGGGTATTAAGCAAAATGCCAAAGTGCTGCTTGCAGTAGATCCAAAATTAAATAGTGTCATATTGTAGCTTCTGAATGTGAAAGATGTCATCTGTAGCTTGTAACTAGAGGAGTTCAGTCTTTGCCTGAAAGTCAGTATTTTTTTCCTTATTACCTGGCTGTGGACATTCACAGTATATAAAGAGTCCTGGTGAATACAGAATGAGAGAAAAATTGCATAGGATAAAAGGTCTCATATATTTCATAGTATCAGTATAGAACCTGTCTACATCAAAGGTCCAATATGTCAACTGTCAGGCACATTGTGTTCTTAGATGTCTTTAGTCCTATGGAAGTAGAAAAGCAATAAACAATAGTTTTGCATTTATATTTCAGATGAGGAATAGTTTATCACATTCTTTCCTTTCTCCAGACTGTCACCTTAAAGATTATATACAAAATTCACATCCACATATTAATCTACATAAAAAATTGAAACAATCTGTAATATTGTAAAAACTCACATACTACCATGTTATAACACATATAACTAGATATCCTCAAATATTTCCTTGAATAGATTTTCTTAATATTACTGTATTGGTATACTTGTGGTTTTTATTTTGCCTATTTAAGGAATTGTGAATATCATTTACATTACATTTAAAATAGAAAAATATAAGTAGATGATAGAAACTGTTTGGCCATTTTAAAGGTTTTGCTAGCAAAGGAGCATTGGACTGCAGAGTAGAGCCAGAATTTAGTAAAATAAAAAGGTATTCAGTTAAATAAGGGATATGATCAGAACAAGGATATGATCAAAACAAAACAAGGACATGAACACAGTACACTCAGAAGTTGAATTAGATGTTACAAGGACAGAATGATTCTATGAAATCAAATCTGTGTCAATATGCTGTTTCTTTAGTTGCAATGAATGGAGGAGACACATCGGAGCTTTTAGATTTGACCCTTCATCTAGCACACAGAATTAGCAGGACAAAAAGCATCCTTAGAGGCCCTATAGGAAAGAAGATTTCCTTAGGCATCCCTTAGAACCACATTGATATGGCTACAGGCATCAAAATATTTAATTCTATGCAAATGTAAATATGAATATCATTGTAATGATAAATAGGTGTGTGTGTGTATTTAAATAAGAAGGAACATTTTTAAATTAAAAACTTCCTAACTAAAAGCAGGCTGCAGCCCTACTACTGTGGCATCTGATCCCCTCAGATCTCAGATGCTAAGCAGTCAGACCTGGTTAGTACTTGGATCAGAGACCACCTGGGAACACCAGATGCTATAGCCTTGGGAGATGGATCCAGCAAACCACTCCCAAAAATCAATGCACCGTTGAAAACCCTATGAATAACAGAGAAGCACTGTTGTACATAGTGTTTCACCTGTTGTACACAGGGTTGCTATGAGTCAGACATTGACTCCACAGCACCTAACAACAAGAGCAATATCAGCAAAATAGCACCATAATGGAAACACTTGACATTTAGATGATGACATAGGCTTGCTGCTTAGTTTTGCTACTTAATAGCTATGTGATATGAACAAAAGTCACTTTCTTCACTATTTACCCCATGTAAAATGAAAATCAATCTGTTACTATAAATATAATAACATATTTATAGTTAATAGATTTACTTGTGACAATTACTGAATGTGTTTGTGGGAAGGACCCAGCAACCCACTCCCCAAAAAACAATCAGCCATTGAAAACTGTACAAATAGCAGAAAAGCACTGACAACAGTGTTTCATTTGTGGTACAAAGTTGGTGGTTATGAGTGGGACATGGAGTCAACCACACCTAACAACAACAACAACAACATTGAAAGTGTAGCCCAAGTCAGAAACTATACTCTAGCTAATAACAAAGATATTAAGACATACATACAAATACATCAGGTACACATTTTATGAAGCTTGCTGTTTGGTGAAGATGTAAAAATTTACAAATAAATGAGCAAATGAATCTATTTATCAACTTCAGCCAGTTTCAATTTATGTTTTATTTTACTTTCACTACTGTTGGTTTTGCTTTTTGGGTCATTACTATAAATTATTGTCTGGACCATTATCAAGAAAACTTCCTATTTTCTTCCAGTGGTTTTAGCAGTTCAGATCTTATGTATAAGTCTAATCTATTTAGAGTTGATTTTTGCATATGTTGTAAGATAAGGGTATCATCTCATCTCATTCTTTTGTATGTGGAAATCCAGTTTTCTCAACATCTTATTGAAGAGACTGTTTCTTACTGTGTGTTCTTGGCAACTTTGTCAAAGGTAAAATGACTATGAATGCATGTAGTATTTGTATTTTTGTAGGCTAATATTATCTATAGATTGAATTTGAAAACTAAATAACAACATAGAGTAAAATATACTGTGTAGTAAATTTTATTCAAAGCCAAGTAGCTATGGGCCTACAGAGTATAATTTACACTCCTATTTTATTAACCGTGTATTATTTAAAAGATAACATTTTAAGATTATAGTCAAAGAAATTTAATATTTACAAACTATATGAGTTACTCAAATCATGCCTAAATGTATGCTGATTTTTATTTTAATCCCCCTATATTATTTTTATTTGTTCTTGTGGCCAAAAAAGATATTTGATTATAGTTCAGGACTAAGAATTTCCATACATTTTATAACACATATTTCATTAATCAAATTTATTTTATTCATGAAGACATTTCATTTAGCTTTTAATTTATATTGGCCTTGATGTTCACTGTGGTGCATGCCTTTAACCCAGTTACTCAGCAGGCTGAGCCAGGAGAATCCCAAATTCCAAGCAGAGGTAGCCTGTGCAGCTTAGTAACACTGTCTCAAAATAAAAAATGAAAAAGGGACTGGGGTGTGTGGCTCTGTGGTCCAATGCTTGCCTACCGTGTTCAAAGCTCTGGGTTATACCTTCAGTAAGACAATAAGATAAAATGAATTATCTCTTCCTTATTTTCTTTCTTTTCCTTAAGGTACAACATTTCCAATTTTTCATCTGGATTTTCCTCTTTACTCAGTAATTTTTACTCCTGCTTCTAGGAACTTTTGGCAGACTATTCATATTTTTAAATGGATCAATCTTTTGATAAATACCATTAGCTTACAAAGGATTTGGGGTAACAGATACATATACTTATGAAAATACCTCATAAACCTTCTTAACTGTCCAAATAAAAATAACCTGACACTAGACTCAGGCATTTATGTATTCTTTTTTACTTTTGTATTTAATATGCCTCCTTACTTGGATACTCCCCAAAGTGGATACATGGAATATACTTTAGCTCAGTTGGTAGAGCACTGAGCTGCAGTCTCTGAGAGTTCAAGTCCCAGCACCGCAAAAATAGGAGAAGGGCCTGGCAATCCACTCCCAAGGCAATCCCAAAACAGTCAGCCATTGAAAGCCCCAAGAGGGTTGCTATGAGTTGGATACCAACTCGATGGCATCTCTCTCTCTCTAAGCTGATTGGCCCAGAAGCTCCAGTGTCTTTAAGGAAGTAAGTCTTGTTAATGACTTTTAGCCCTTTCATTTTGTCATTTTCACAAGGCTTTATTGTACTCAATGGTTTCCGAAGATCTTGAACTTATCTCATTGTATCTATTTCCCAAATCCATCAAGTAAAAGAGTATATATAATTATTCAATTTTAAAAATAAGTTAAATCTCAGATTAGTAAGTGACTCTACTGAGACCTTAAAATGAAGCATAAAAAGACTCGTAAAATCTTCATTGAAGCTAACAAAATATTCCAGTATTTGCTAAAGAATAAAAGAATGTCTTTGCTTTGTTAGGTCTATGGACTTTATCTTCACAAGGAACAGGAATTGATTTAACCACCACTATTGTGATAGTTAACAATTAAATTATAAATCCATTTGGAGTCAAGGAAGTAGAGAATATACTCTGAGTTTTTAAGTATAAATAGATGTGTTTCCCCTGCTGATTGAAGATATAAATTATCTTGTATTCCTGACAGGGTTATAGCAAAACATCTGCTTCTAGCTTATAAACCAACAAAGTACACACATACTTTGGGAATAAATAAAATGTGCAATAAAGATTGAAGAGATTGACATTGTAAGTTAGATATAATAATAACATATTTAGATTCAAGGACAGAGTTAGGACAAATGCATTATTTGTAGCAATAGAAATGCTAACATGCCAAATTTGAAATTGAAATGCACCTATAACTTTTGAAAATATTCAGCAAACATGTGTTATTGGTGCTGTACTGACAAAAATAGCTGAGGAATGAACCCAGTTGCTTGTAGCTTACTTATGTCAACTTTTAAGAAATAAAATTTTACCATTTGGGTATAACTATAAATAAAATTTATATTCCTTTACTAATAGAATATTAGAAGATACAAGGGCAAAGAATTGGTCATTAAGCCTATACTATATGAGGATTTAAAGCAGTGTTCATTACCTTCAGAAGTTTATAGCAAAGTACTTTTTAGATTTTTTAAAATAGTATTTTATTTCATGTATATATATGGCGGGGATATTGAGAGAGAGAGAGAGAGAGATTCCTTGACTTAATGGATCATCGCCTGATAAATCCATTGCAAATTAGAAATACCATAAATTGAAAATTCATTGCATACCCCTAACTTAGCAACACAGTTCTCTGGGGTGTGTGAGCCTTTACCTTTGTGATCACTGACAGCCTCATCTTGCTGCTGCTGCTTGGCACCTTGGGAGATTAGCAGGCTGCATATTGCTAGCCCAGGATAGGATCAAAATTTAACATTTGAAGTATTGGTTCTACCAATGTGTATCACTTTCACATCATCATAAAGTTGAAAAATTATATATCAAACCATCTTAAATTGGGGAATATTTGTACATATACATTTATTTATTTAACAGCTATGCTTACATAGGGGCTGGGATGTAGCTCAGTTGGTAGAGTGCTGCGCTGCAGTCTCTGAGGTCCTGAGTTCGATTCCTAGCACCGCAAAAATGGGAGAAGGGCCTGGCAATCCACTCCCAAGGCAATCCCGAAACAGTCAGCCATTGAAAACCCTATGAGGGTCGCTATGAGTCGGATACTGACTCGACGGCACCTAACAACAACAACAACAATGCTTACATATTCAGGAATTTGAGTCTACGTGGACATCATAATATGTTTTGCTCATTTGATTTACATCTTATTGTTCTTGGTTGACTTTTCTAGGCTGGTTATATCTTATTCATAGTCACAATGTTAGTATTCTATAAACTTTAGATGGGAGAAGGATGTGGCAATCCACTCCTGAGGCAATCCCGAAAACAATCAGCCATGGAAAACCCTATAAGGGTTGTTATAAGTCCGATACAATTCAGTCGCACCTAACAGCAACAACAACAAACGTTAGAATTGTAGTATGTCAAAATATTTGTTTCTTAAGGAAATATTCTTATCCTTCATTTGCCATTCTTACTAATTTTCATCATATTATACCCAATTTTCCCTAGAAAATATCTTACTGTGCTCTTATCTGAATGGTGCCATTATGATAATGATTTTCTCTAATGCTTTTTGTTTGATACATTTTGATAATTACAATTACTTTCTCATAATTTCAAATATTTTCTTAAAAATCAACATTGCTTAGTAACTCAATGAGTATTCACTTAGTGTTTCTGTTTCTCCAGGAATTGTGTTAGTTACTAAGGTCACAAATATGGCTTATTGTTTGTTAGAGAAAGAACAGGTAATGACAATATGGTGAGGTATATGTGCTGTTGTAAATAGACACAGAATATCACTTTGTCTTAAAACAAAGCAAGAGACTTAGTGGATTAGGACACAATCAATGGCATTGGTTATAGAATGCCTTTTCAAGCTCAGGGTGTATGTATGAGAACTTGATTCAGAAAAATGACAGACCTCTTCAGTGCCTGTTGTTAGGTGCTGCCCAGTTGAGTCTGACTCATAGCAATCCTATGTACAGCAGGAGAAAACACTCCCTGATTCTGTGCAGTTTAGGAAGTTATCCTACGGGATATAGATAATTTTGGAGAAAATATCTGCACAGATAGCTGGAAGTAAAAACAGAATCAAAGTGAGTTGATTGGTTTTCATCTTACAAAATAAGATAAGGGATGAAAATTTAAAGATTTAAAACAGGTTTGTAAAATGAGATTACAGGCTGAATATTACAAATAAATTTCAGTACGCTGAGCACTGGAAGACAAGTTAGATGTTAGTATAGTACTTTAGTTGATTTTTCTGCAGGGAGGGCAGATGAGAATTTCCAGTGAAGACAGAAAATTTCTGGAGATAAACATGGATGGAACATCAGGGTGAAAGGAAGACATCAAGGATATGACCCCATATTGGAAATTGGGAAGTTAGCTGCCTAGTGAACCTGTTCACTCAAAGCATGACTGAAGGTGACAGGAATGGGGAAGACATGACATGTTTCAGACTGGATTAATTGTTAATACCTGTGTGGATCAGACAGAATGTAAGCAGAATCCTGGGTTCTTCTTCTTTTTGTTTTTCTAGTATTGGAGGGTTGAATCCTGGATGCTAGGCATTTGATACTTCATAGACATCATAATATGTTTTCCTCATTTGATTTATATTTCATACTCTCTGGTTGACTTTTCTAGCAAGTTATATCTTCTTGATATGTTATAATATTTGTATTCTATCAACATTAGTATTCTATCAACATTAGTATTCTATAAACATTCTTAGCATAATTTTCTAAGCACTCTACCACTAGGTTGCACCCTTACCTCCCCTTCTTTTTTTTTTTTTTTTTTATTTTGAGACAAAGTCTCTCTAAGTTGCCTAGGCAGCCTCTCGCCTTGAATTTACAATCTTCCTATCTGTGTCTTCTGAGTCACTGAGATGATAGGTGTACACTAGAACACATGGCTTGAGTCCTGGGTTCTTAAAAGATTTCTGGGTAGAAAGGACACAATTGGTAGATAAAATCACATCCCCAGACTAGATCCCCAAGTATGTGTATGAAATTCAAAGTGAAGAAAACCAAGGGTAGAATCACAAGGAAATATGTCCTTTGAAAAGGGGCATAAAATAAGAATGATAATAGCTCATAGTTATGGGTTGATTTCCACCTAACAATACATTTTCTAAACATTTTTGCTCATAATCCTCTCACCAGCACCATGAAAAGTAAATATTACCATTACTATTACTAAATTAATAATATTTTATAAATGAGGAAACTGAGTCATGCTTATATAAATAAGTTTCTTTGTTTTTATTACTTTTTAATTATACATACTGGTGAGATGCAGAGTGATAATTCTAATATTGTATATATATACATTATACAACTACTAAATCAAGATTGCTAACAATTCCATCTCCTTAAACATTTTACAGAACAAAAATTCACACAAAAAAGAAAATCTTAATTAAAATGTATTGGCAGCTGTGCACAGCCATGGGCTATACCATGATTTGACTTGATTTGTATTTTGATAGAATTGTATCCTGTGTCTTGCATTTTTTCTCTCCCTCTTTACCCTTCTACATTGTTCCCCCTCCTCTTACTGCTTTCTTCATTGCCTACTCCCTTCCACGAGACCCCTCCCCCCTCATATTGGGTCCACTTGTATTTTCCAATCTTACATGAGTATGATTATACATTTATGTGCCCATATATATATATATATATATATATATATATATATATATATATATATATATATATATATATATATATATATATATATATATATAT
>VMDO01040017.1:0-12236 GCA_007922755.1 Pedetes capensis
TTGTTGTTGTTGTTAGGTGCCATCGAGTCGGTATCCGACTCATAGCGACCCTCATGGGGTTTTCAATGGCTGACTGTTTCGGGATTGTCTTGGGAGTGGATTGCCAGGCCCTTCTCCCACTTTTGCGGTGCTGGGAATTGAACTCGGGACCTCAGAGACTGCAGCGCAGTGCTCTACCCACTGAGCTAAATCCCAGCCCCATATGAATGCCTCTAGTAGTTTCATTTTTGTAGATATGATCATTATTCTCAATATTTTCTTCCCATAAAAAATTTTACACTTTTGTACTCTTGGAAAGGAGATATAATCCATTTGGGGTGTTGGGAAACTGTATTGGTTATCTATTGCTCTGTACTAAATTATTACAAACCGAGCAACTTGAAAACAGTATTATCTCAAGCCAGGTGCGGTGGCACATGCCTATAATCCCAGGGACCTGGGAGGCTGAGGCAAGAGGATTGTGAGTTTGAGCCTAGCAGTAGCCTGCATAATTTAGTGAGACTCTGTCTCAAGATAAAAAAATGAAATTGAGCTGAAAGTGCAGCCTAGTGGTAGAGTGTTTGCATAATACATATGAGGCCCTGGGTTCAACCCCAAAGTACCACAAAAAAAAAAAAAAAGAGGAATATTATCCCACATAGTTGCTGAGGGTCATGAATCTGGGAGCAGCTTATCTGGGTGGTTTTGAATCAGTGTCCCTTGTGAGGCTATAGCCAAAATGTCAGCTTAAGAGGGTGCACTCCTCTTAAGACTTGAATAGGGATGTCAGACTCACTTCCCATAAGACTCACTCAACTGCCTGTTGACTGGAGGCCTCAGTTCTCCATGGACTGTTGGCAGGATCTCTCAGTTCCTGGTCACATGGGGTTGACCTAAAAACAAGCAGTTTAGCACTCAGAGCTAACGCCCCTAGAGCAAATGACTTGAGAGACCAAGATATAAAATGCAATGCATTTTATAACATAACCTTAGAAGAGACACATGATCACTATTGCCACATCCATCTGATCACACAGACCAACCATGGCACAATGTGGGAGGTATACAATGTACAAGGGCATGAACATCAAGAAGCAAGAGTCATTAGGGACCATTTGGAAACAGAATGTCATAGAAATCACAGCCTAAGAATGCCCTAACAAATAGTTCAACAAAGAATTAACCTTGGTCCTGCATTGGAAATGAAGAGTGTGGTTTCTTTTTGGAGAAAAAAGCAAAAAACTGTACAAGAGATAATTCAATGTTGGCAGAGCTGCAGATACATTGTCTCTGAGTATTGTGTGACAAATAGATATTGTTTGCATTTTGTTATTTCTCTGGTGCAAAGATTTTTTTTATTTTGTATTATATGTAAAAGATACAATTTTTGGTGAAGTTAAAGAACATAGTTTTACCTCATTTATTAAACTATCTGAACTACAAACAGCTTGGAAGAGCTGAATTACAGAGTTAATGATAATTGCCTAGAAGAAGGGCCAGCAAAATTTTTTTAATAAAAAGCTAGATAACAAATATGTTTGGCTTTGTGGGCCATATATTGTTTTTCAACTCAGCTATCATATAGTACAAAAGCAGCCATGGAATATATATATATATATATATATATATATTTTTTTTTTTTTTAATGACTAGGTGTATGTTCCAATAAAATTTATTTACAAAAACATGTGTTGGACCAGGGTTAGTCTTTAGGCCATCTTTGACTCACCTCTGGTATAGATTTAGGCAAGTCATGATTATTAGCATGGTAAATGTGATAGGCTAAGTCAGAAGTGGAATATCTTAAAACAATAAAGAAGAAAAGTGTTGCCCCACCTCACCCCCCAAAAATACAAGAATATTGAATGGAAAGTGTGACATATGGAAGAATCTTCTAATGATCATGGTCCAAAACTTTCTACTTCATGTAGTCCTCACCTGTTCTGAGGATCTTGCATTAACAGTCAACTTCTATGAACCATTTGTTTTTGAAGGCTTTCTGTTGTTGTCAGGTGCCATTATATCAGGTCTAACTCATAGCAACCCTAAGTACAATAGAACAAAACATCACCTGACACTGTGCAGTGCACACAATCTTTTTGATGCTTAAACCCATTGTTGCACGCACTGTGTCAATCCATCTAGTTGAGAATCTTCCTTTTTTTATTGACCTGCCACTCTCCCAAACATGATGTCCTTCTCCAGGGATTGGTCCCTCCCAACTTCATCTCCAAAATATGGAAGACAGACAGGCACGGTGGTGCACACCTGTAATCCCAGCACCTTGGGAGATGGAGGCAGGAGGATCGCAAGTTCGAGACCAGAGGCAGTCTGTGTAACTTAGTGAGACCCAGCCTCAAAAAGTAAGAAAATGAGCTGAGGGTCCAGCACTTGCAGAGCATGCAGGTGCGAGGCCCTGGGTTGAACCCCCAGTACCGTAAAAAAAAAAAAAAAATAAATAAATATATATATATATATATATATATATATATATATATATATATATATTTGGAAGACACTGTCTAGCCATCCTTGCTAACAAGGAGCACTCTGGTTGCACTTCTTCTAGGACAGATCTATTGGATCTTTTGGCAGTCTATGGTATATCCAATATTCATCTCCAGCACCATACTTCAAAAGCATCAATTCTTCTCTTGTCTCCCTTATTCAATGTCCAGCTTTCACAAGCATTTGATGCAATTGAAAATACCATGGCATGAGTCAGGCCCACCTTCATCTTCAGCGTGACATCTTTACTTTTCAACATTTTAAAGAGATCTTTTGGCCGGGCGCAGTGGCACATGCCTATAATCCCAGCGGCTTGGGAGTTGGAGGCAGGAGGATCACAAGTTCAAGACCAGATGCAGTCTGCATAATTTAGTGAGACCCTGTCTCAAAAAGTGAAAAAATGGGCTGGGGCACAGTTCAGTGTTCCAGCACTTGCAAAGCATGCAGGTGCGAGGCCCTGGGTTCAACCCCCAGTACCACAAAAAGAAGAAGAAGAAGGAAAAAAAAGAGAGATCTTTTGTAACAGCTTTTCCCAAATGCAGTGCATTTTTTTATTTCTTGACTGCTGCTTCCATGGGTGTTGGTTGTAGAAACAAGTAAAGCAAAATCTTGGACAATCTCAATCTTTACTACATTTATCATGAAATTGCTTGCTGTACCAATTGCATGGATTTTTGTTTTCTTAATGTTGTGGTGCAATTCATACAGAAACCTGTGTTTCTTGATCTTCATCAGTAAATGTTTCAAATCCTCTTTAGTTTCAACAAGCAAATTGTGTCCTTTGAATAACTCAGGTTATTAATGAGTCTTCCGCCAATCTTTTTTTTTTTTTTTTTTTTTTTTCTGTACTGGGGGTTGAACCCAGGGCCTCGCGCCTGCATGCTCTGCAAGTGCTGGACCACTGAGCTGCACTCACCCCATTTTTTTTACTTTTTGAGACAGGGTCTCGCTAACTTATGCAGACTGCCTCTAGTCTCGAACTTGCGATCCTCCTGCCTTCGCCTCCCGAGCCGCTGGGATTACAGGCGTGCGTCACAACGCCTGGCCTTTTCCTCCAATCTTGATGCCACATTCCTCTTCATAAAGTCCAGCTTGTTGAATTATTTGCTCAATATAGAGATTGAAGAGGTATGGTGAAGGGATACATCCTTGATGCACATCTTTCCTAACTATATATCAGGCAGTGTTCCCTTGTTCTGTTCAAATGACTGCTTCCTGGTACATATACAGATGCCTCATGAGTAAAGTTAAGTGTGCTGGTATTCCCATTCTTCTCAATATTATCCATAACTTGCTGTGATCCACACAGTCAAATGCTTCTTCATACTCAATAAAACATAGATAGACATCTTTCTAGTATTCTCTGCTTTTGGCTAATATCCACCTAACATAAGCGATGATATCCCTGATTCCACACCCTCTTCTGAACTCAGCTTGCTTTTCTGGCAGTTCCCTGTCAAAATACTACTGTAATCTATTTTGAATGATCTTTAGCAAAATTTTACTTGCATGAGATATTAATAATACCATCTTATAATTTCCACATTCAGTTGGATCCCCTTTCTTGGGAACAGACACAAATATGGATCTCTTCCAGTCATTTGGCCAGGTAACTATTTTCCAAATCTCTTAACATAAACAAGTGAGCACCTCCAGTGCTGCATCTGTTTGTTGAAACATCTTTATTGGTAGTCTATCAGTTCCTGGAGCCTTGTGTTTTACCAATTTCTTCAGGGCAGCTTTCACTTCTTCCTTCAGCACCAGTGGTTCTTGGTCATATACAACCTCTTGAAATAGTTGGTCATCTACCAGTTCTTTTTGGTAGGATGATTCTGTATATTCCTTCTATCTTCTATTGATGCTTCCTGTGTTATTTAATGGTTTCCCTGTAGAATTCTTCACTATTGCTATTTGAGGCTTGAATTTTTTTCTTCAATTCTTTAACCTTGAGAAAAAAGGAGCATTCTCTTCCCTTTTGGTTTTCTATCTTCAATTCTTTGCATATGTCATTATAATATTTGATTTTGTCTTCTCAAGCTGCCCTTTGAAATCTTCTATTTAGTTCTTTAACTTTGTCATGTTTTTGTTTTACTTTAGCTGCTCAACATTCAAGGGCAAGTTTCAGAGTCTCTTTTGAGATGTAATTTGACCTTTATCCCTATCTTTTTAATAACATTTTGCTTTCTTCATAAGTGATCTCTTTGATGTCATGTCACAACTCATCTGGTCTCCAATCATTATAGTCTAATGCATCAAATCAGTTCTCTGAACTCAAGTGGAATATACTCAAGATCATACATTGGCTTGCATACACTTCCTTTAATTTTCTTTAATTTTAGTCTGAACCTCCATAGGAGCAGTTGATGGTCTGATCCACAATCAGCACCTGGTCTTGTTCTGACTTTTGATATTGAGGCTTCTCTTTATCTCTTCCCATAAATGTAGTTACATAGATTCTATATGTTCCATCTAGTGAATTCCATGTGTGTAGTGTCCATTTATGTTGGTGAAAAAATGTATTTATAATGAAAATGTTATTGATCTGACAAAATTCTATCATAAGATCTCCAGCATGATTTCTATCAACAGGCCATATTTTCTAACTACTGAGCCTTCTTCTTTGTTTCCAACTTTTGTATTCCAGTCACTGGTAATTATCAGTGCATCCTGATTGCATATTTAATCAATTTCAGACTGCAGAAGCTGGTAAAAATCTTCCCTTCTTCATCTGTGGCCTTAGTTGTGGGTGTGTAAATTTGAATAATAGTCATATTAACTGGTCTTCCTTATTGTTGTTGTTAGACACTGTCAATTTGGGTCTGACTCATAGGGATCCTATGTACAACAGAACAAAACAGTTCCCAACACTATGCCATGCCCAGCACTGTGTTAGTGCTTCTCTGCTATTCATAGGGTTTTCAGTGGCTGATTGTTTCATGACTATTTCAAGAGTGGGTGGCCACATCCTTCCCCTATTTTTTTTAGTACTAGGGATTGAACCTAGGGCCTCAGAGAGTGCAAAGTGGTCCTCTATCAACTGAACTAAACCCCAGCCCCAGTCTTCTATGTAGGCATATGGATATTATTCTATCACTGACAGCATAGTATTTCAGGACAGATCTTGAGATGTCTTTTTTGATGATGAATATAACCCTGTTTCTCTTTAATCTGTCATTCCTGGCATAGTAGTCCACATGATTATCTGATCCTAAAAGACCCATACCAGTCCATTTTAGCTCACTGATGCCTAGAATGTTGATATTCATGGACTCCATTTCCCTTTTGACTAATTCTAATTTTCCTAGATTCATACTATGTACATTCTCCATTCCAATTATTAATGGATGTTTACAGTTTTTCCTTCTCATGGTCCTGCCACATCAGCAAATGGAGGTCCCTGGGGATTCATTCTATTTCCATCATGAAGGTTGACTCTACTTTGAGGAGACAACTCTTCCCCAGTCATCTTTTGAGTGCTTTCCAACCAGGGGGCTCATTTTCCAGCACTGTATCTGACAGTGTTTCTCTGCCATTCATATGGTTTTCATTGGCTAATTTTTTTCTGGAGTGAGTTGCCAAGTCCTTCTTACTAGTCTATCTTAGTCTGGAAGCTCAGCTGAAACCTATCCATCATGGGTTACCCTGCTGGTGTCTCTACTACCAGTGGCATAGGTTTCAGTATCACAGCACCATGTAATCCCCCACAGTATGACAAACTGACAGGCAAGTGAGTGTTGAAGCAGTATAGTACAATGATAATGAGCCCCATATGATTTTAATAAATTTATTTGACCTTTGTGTACCTCTGTTACCTCTTGTCCAAAATGGGAATAATAAAAGATCCTACTTCATATGTCTGCTGTGACAATTAAATCAATTCATAACATGTAAATATATGTACATATATATATTAGAAAAGTACTTAAGGTGGTAACTACTGTACTAGTAATAGTGAGATTTTGACTTAGGCTAATACATGGTTTTAAAAGTACACTTGTACTTCTATACTCTTAATATGTAATACTAAATCATTTTTTTTTTTTTGCAGTTTTATGACTTTGACACTGAGTGGTTGAGGGAGGAGCTATTTCTGAGGGGTGCTACAGGGAATGATCTGACATGACAAAGAAGCCCTACCTGACATAAAAACAAGTCCTACCATTAGGATACAGGCTTCAAGGATGAGATGGCTGAGATCAAGACTCTTCGAAGCCAAGCTAATCAAACTAAACCCCCAAACTGTTTCAAAAGTGAGGTAATTCCAACCAAAATCAAGCTAGCTGCAGGCTTCCCAGAAATCTCTTATAAACATCAGCAGCCCATTACCCAAGTGCCACGTAACAAACTTTCTCTTATTGCTCCTGCCCAGTGTTCTCTTACAGTGTACTAGTAAGCTTTTTCTGGTCTAATCTATTTTGACCTCTAGTAAATTCTTTTACTCAGCCACACTCCCATCCACCACAGTTAGGTCTCATCCATGTTGACTGTCTGTGCATTTTTTAATGTGGTAACAGGGACATAGGTTGACAAAGTATAAAAAGTCCTTGGTGAATCTTCATCATTATGCTTTCTGGACAACCACACATGGATACGATATGGGACATTCCTTATTCCTTTGGCCCAGGTAGCCTTTTTGAGCTACACATATTGAGAATCCCCATCTTCCTCACAGCAAATTTCCAGATCTCTTGGAGTGTCCAAGAGGTGCACTTCTTGAAGCCTGTTTCATGGAGGTGCCTGTGAATGTTGATGGTATTTTCTCTGATCACCACTGGCAAAACAGTCCTTCTCCTTTTCACCATCCTTCTTTGTGAGAGTAATTCTGCTGGGACCAAGTCAGAAAGGAAGAGTGTTAGCGATTGCAGGCCTAAGTCATTTTTCAAAATTACTGCATTGCATCAATTTATACTGAGAGAGTAATCCCTGGCTGTTTATAATTCTACAGCTTCACTCATAGTTTTGTATTTTTTTCTTCTATTTTTAAGTGTATTAAATATGAGATACTAACTTACTGTTTTTAAGGTGAATTTACTTAATTGTTATTGAAGAAACTTTTTAAAGTTGATTATGTGTTTTCCTTTTTTGTATGCTGTTAGTATCCTTTTTTCTCAAGTGGTTGGTATTAGGTTTTTGCTTTGACTAAAGACTAACATATTCAAAATATTATTACTTCATCTATCAAATTTATTATAAGTAATTCCCTCAGTCTTTTGTTTTCTCTTTTACTTTTCAATGTTTTTTATTTTATGGACATTTAGAAAGGGTAACCATGTCAATCCATCTTTTATGTTTTTCATTTCTATTTGCTCTCCTCCCTTTTCTTCTTTTTTCTTATAATTTGATTTGTTAATATTTAACTTCCTGTATTTTTTTCTGAAAGGGCAGGGTCTATTAGTCATCATTATATCTGTGTGCCTAGCCCAGTCCCAGCATGTAATCAACAGCCAATAAATATTTGTGGAATGAATGAATAAGTGAAGGTCCAAGTGAACTGGCCCCAGTGATCAACAGACCATATAAGCATGAGATTATATAATAACATCATATTTCTTTTAATAACCACATTATAAAACTATGAGACTGTATTCTGTAAACTATAAGAAACTCATTCTCCTATGGAATTGCCCTCCCATGGGATTATTACATTTTTCACTAAATCAATCCTCATGATCATTTGTCATCACTGTTTGAGTCCAGCAGGTCACTCCTGCTTCTAATAAACATTTCTCCAGAATGCCACCCTCGTCTATCAGTTTCTCCCCAAGCATGGACTCTGATCTCTCTTTTAATTCTCCAAAGCACAGCTAAGACAAGAAGAAAACAATTTTAGAAATGTACTGCAGATTTGGGTATGAATGAATTAAAAATACAGTGTGGATTCCAGCAACTTCTGGGAGGAGTTGCTTTTGAATACCTGCTATGGCAGTGGCCAGCTCCCATCCACCAACAGAAAATCTCTTGGCATCTCCACACTTGGGAGCACTGATCCTAAGAACGTCTATGGTGGGACAGACAAAGACAAACTGGGACACAAAGAGAAAATAGAGGGACAGATATATTCAAAGATTCCCCCCCTAAATCCATGCCTGGCCTCATAAAGTTGTTGTAAAGATAAATGAGTGGCCAGGCGTGGTGGCGCACGCCTGTAATCCCAGCGGCTCGGGAGGCAGAGGCGGGAGGATCGCAAGTTCGAGACCAGAGGCAGTCTGCGTAACTTAGTGAGACCCTGTCTCAAAAAGTTAAAAAAAAAAATTGGGCTGAGGTGCAGCTCAGTGGTCCAGCACTTGCAGAGCATGCAGGTGCGAGGCCCTGGGTTCAACCCCCAGTACTGGAAAAAAAAAAAAAAAAAAAAGATTAAATAAGTTAAACAAATTAAACAATTTGCAATAGGAACACCCACCTAAATAAACAATATGTCTTCTGGCTCCCATGGCTCAGAGAAGGAATGACAGATACCAGCAGTGCATTTCCCAGATCAGAGCTATTACATCTTAAATAACACAATGTGAAAGGCATCAGTAGTCCAATCCTAGCACTGTTGTACCAAGCCTAGTCCTACTGATGATTCCCTTTTACTGCTTCCAACATAAAGAATTCAGAACTCAGCTTCTTGGCACAATTCACTGTGATAATCTCTTATAAGTAATTACTTAAATAATTCTCTGTACATCTCTATCTACCTACCTACCTATCTATCTTCTGAAATAAATAAGCAAATAGTACATTGGAAGGACAGGTTATAATGATACATATTTTTGCCCTCTGATTCTGAAAAAGAACATACAACATCCAATTAACTCTATTTACAATTTGATTTACCTGAATCATATTTGTCTGCCCATTGGAAATTTCAATTTCCTATAAAAGCAATAGCCAAATATGTGCTTTACATTTATATGATTAAAAACATCCATTCTGATGATTTTTTACAAAACAAAGATATTCCTCTCCAGAGATGAGCTGGTGACTTCACCTAATAAAAAGAGAGCAGCTGGCAACTCTTAAATTGTTTCATGCTAGCTTTCAAAAAAAGCAAAATCCTGATGGGCAGCCTCTTGCAGAATGAATACATAGTGTGAGGTAAGGTCTGAGTTAATTTTTCTCTGTATTCATAACTGGTTTTCTTACTAGTTCTTACATGATAATTCCTTTCCCTATCATTTGGTTAGGCTGAGTTCATCATATCTTAAATTTACATGTAAACTAGGCTATCTATTTATTCAATTATCCTTCACTTCATTTTCTTTTACAGTTCCATATCATTTCCTCTCGTTTCCTTTAAAATTCTAGTATCTAACAGAAATAATTCTTCCTTATTTTTCTTTGCTTTCCTCCTAGGGTACCATTTGATCATTCTTCCCAGTTACTTTCCCAAAACAGTTTTAGAATCATTTTATAGAGTTCTTTAAGGTATTCTTTGGGTCTTAATGGGAACATGATAAATCCATATATAAATTTGGGAAATATCTTTAGTATCCATCATCATAGTATGTCTCTGTCTTCATTTGGTTTTTTAAAAAATTCTTCCATTGAAGTTTTTAAAATAATTTGTAAGATTTGTTTTTCAGGTATCTTTTCTAGCTTACTATTAATAATATTTAGGGATAACATGGTTGTTTGCAGATTTATCTTGTATTTGCCTATTTCACAGGATGTTCTTAATATCTCTAATAGTTTTATAGAGGGTAGGGTGGCTTTATTTGGGTTTTATGTTTCTTCCAATAACATTTTTGTTTTCTTTTTCTCTCAATGTTTAGTTTTCATTTCTTTTGGAAGGCTTATTGTGATAAAAAAAAAATCTTCAGCACTAAATTGAAAAATAATGGTAACAAAGAGCACCTCTGCTTTACTCATTTTTTACAGGAGAATGTTACTAGATTTTCTCTACTATGTAAAGACAACCCTTAATTTAAAATTTTTAGTTTGTCCTTTTTTTAACATTTATTTTTACAGTGCTGGGGAATGAGCCCAATATTGCTGGGTAAGTGTTAACCATTTTTTTTGTGGTATTGGGGGTTGAACTAAGGGCCTTGCACTTGCATGCTTTGCAAGTGTTGGACCCCTGAGCTGCTCCCCAGTCCATTTTTTTACTTTTTGAGACAGGGTCTCGCTAAGTTACGCAGACTGCCTCTGGTCTCAAACTTGCGATCCTCCCGCCTCCGCCTCCCAAGCCGCTGGGATTACAGGTGTGCGTCACTGTGCCTGGCTTTTTTTTTCTTTTTTCTTTTTTTAATATCAGGAAAAACAAGCCTAAATCCCAATTTTAAGGTTTTTAAAGACTTGGATGTTGAATTTAATCAAATGTCATTTGAGTTTTCTTCTGAGATAATTGTATTTTATTATTGAAGTTATTAGTTTTTTATTTTGACAACTTCCCTTTCATTGAGTCACTCATTGATTTAGAAAGAATTACCTTGATTTCCAATCTTGAGAAACCTCACATCACTGCTTATCACATCCTTCATTTTATTCTCTTCATGGTGAATTTGTTGTTGTTAGGTGCCCTCAAGTCATGTCCAACTTATAGGGACCCTATGTACAACAGAACAAGATATTCCCCAACAGTATGCCAAGCTCGTCAGTATGTCAGTGCTTCTCTGCTATTCGAGGGTTTTCCAAGGCTTGATTGTTTTGGGATTGTTTTGGGAATGAGCTGCCAGGTCTTTCTCCCATTTTGGAGGTGCTGGGGATCAAACCCAGGGCCACAGAGCGCACAAAGCAAGCACTGTAGTAAAATTAACTGAAATTAAATTGCTTGTTTATAAGGGATTGGGGTTAGTTCAGTTGGTAGAGTGCTGTTCTGTGGTCTCTAAGACCCTGGGCTCAATCCCCAGCACCCCAAAAACAAGAGAAGGATGCGGCAGCCCACTCCTGAAGCAATCCCAAAACAATCAACCATTGAAAACCCTATGAGGGTCACTATGAGTCAGACACAACTTAACAACTCTTAACAACAACAACAAATTTGCTAACGGTGTTTATTGTCTGCTATGCAGTGGTCCCTTACTGATATTGGCTGATCTGACATTTTTATTGATGAGATCATCATTGCCATATTACATTGTAAAATGTCATTATCTAGCATTACAGTTACTATCTTGGAGCTAATGGAATTCAAAGCCACTTCCTAAATCCTGGCTTTTCCTGCAAATTTCTTTGCAAGTCATTGATATGAAGAAGTGGCTTTTCACTCAAGACATAGTCTATACAGAATTTTGCTGTTGTTAGGTGCCATTGTGCCAGACCCAACTCATTAGAGACCCTAAGTACAGCAGAACAAAACACTACCCAACACTGTGCCATGCACATGATCTTTTTATGTTTGAGCCCACTGTTGCAACCCCTGTGTTTCTTCTTATTTTCAGTCATGCCACATCAGCAAAAGGAGGTCCCCGGGGATTTGCTCCATGCCTGTCATTAAGGTCAACTCTACTTTGAGAAGGCAACTGTTCCCCTGTTATTTCTCGAATGCCTTTCAACATGAGAGGCTGATTTTCTGGGCTGCTGGGTCCTTTTCCCTAGTCTGTCTTAGTCTGGAAGCTCTGCTGAAACCTGTCTACCATGGGTGGCCCTGTTGGTATCTGAAATACCAGTGGCATAGCATTCAGTGTCACAGCAACACATAAACCCCCACAGCACCCCACAGCACAACAAGTTGATAGACAAATGGTAGATACAGAATTAATGTGCCTCAATTTCGGAGATAATATTCTGACCTGCTCTAAATCTTCCTGCTACTAGACACAGGA
>VMDO01040018.1:0-12254 GCA_007922755.1 Pedetes capensis
ACTGTCCAGCTTTCACAAGCTTATGATGCAACTAAAAATGCCATGACATGAGGCAAGTGCACCTTCATCTTCAATGTGACCTCTTTTCAACATTTTAAAGATGATCTTGCAAGAACTTTTCCCAATGCAATGCATCTTTTGATTTCTTGACTGCTCTTTTCATTGGTATTGAGGATGTCAAGATATTTCTAAATGATGTCACAGGATTATCACTCCCTACTTACTGGCTCTATTACTGCCTCTGCTCCACAGAATCTCTGAATTATTCTAGTCTTTCTGACAGTAAACAGGAGCTACTGGCTCTGCCCCCTACACCCATACCCCTTCCCAGCAGGAGTAACTAAGTGAATTTAGCCTCCATAAGTCTTAAAAGATTTCAGAGCCTCTAATCCTTGAGGGCCTGTAGCCATACCACTGTGGCATCATCCTGTCAGATCTCGGAAGCTAAGCCAGGTCGGGTCTGCTTAGTACATGGATAGGAGACTCCCTGGGAACACCAGGTGCCGTAGGCTTGGGAGAAGGACCTAGCAACCCACTCCCCCAAAGCAATCAGACATTGGAAACCTTACGAATGGCAGAGAAACACTAATGATACAGTTTTTCCTCCTGCATTGGGTCACTATGAGTTGGACACCGATTTGAGGGCACTTAACATCAACAACAAATCCTTGAAGGGGAAATGGTAAATATTTAATTTACAGGGGTTGGTAAAACACCTAGGGGTTAATCCCAAAATTAAAAAAAAAAATCCATGTGTAGCTTGTGACCTTGTGACAGGGTACGAATGTTTGGTCATGATGTTTGTGCAGTCTATAATCTTCAAACTACAAAAATAAAGATGCCTCCTCATGGCACACAAGTAAACCTGGCCAAAAATGAAAGTTGCTTAACATGTTTTTCATGTGACAGTAACATTCTTTGTCTCCCTGATTAAACCAGTCTCAAATAGACTCCTGAAAAACTCCATCTTTGATAACCTAATGAATGCAAAGTAAAAAGTCTTAGGGGGGAATTTGTTAACAGCTATGCGACGCAGTCACCTTTAGGAGCAAATTCTTGTATTAATGCATCTTCAAGGTATCTTTTCCTTTATTTTCATCTAAAATTTTGTAATATAAACTAAGAATGCTCAGAGGCATTCCTGCCCACCGCTTTTACTTTTTCACCATGTGGTCTGTGACCTCAGGCTAAGCATGCTCAAAAATGTACTTCCCGAGTAAGCATGCTTAAAAATGGGCAAGCACCTATATAAATCTGTATAACCTCCTTAAATAAAATCCCATGATTCCTTTATGGAGAGTTATTATTTTGAAAGGGATTCCCATGTTCCTTCTTACCTGTTCAGGTAGTAAATCTAAACCTTTCTCCATTCCTTTAGATCTTGGCTGTGTGTGTTTTGGCTTTGTACTCAACAAAATGTGAACCCATTGTGTTTTCTTACAAAATGTCCCTCTACTGCTCTGGTTTCGGGGATAAGGAATGAAGCAGGGATCAACTCTTTGATAAGAAGCGTAAGCACCATTTCCCATACCTCTAAGCCATAATGTGCTGTGAGCCTGTGTGTCCATTTATCTTGGTCCTGATTGAAAGAACCCTCCTAGAGAGCAAGTTCCTACAGAATACCAATCCCATGCAGCACTGGACCTGCAGTGCTGGCCCAGATGGAAGCAGTCAATTCCCATCACCCCACCTCTGGGATCTCTGACACCTGGTTAGACCTGGAAGACTGAGCCCACATCTGTCTGCTCACAGGTAACTTCCCTACTTTTGATCAAGCTCCTGCTATCAGAACTCACTTCTTCAAAAACCAGCCTTAAGGTCTGACTGCACTAGGCAGCTTCCTTCTTCAGTCTACACTTGATATCACTATGTACATTTCTCACCTCTTTCTTATATAATGTTTCTTAATCTCCTAACAAGATGATAAGTCCTTTGAGGATGTAGACCCCACTTCATATCATAGAATTGGCTCTCAGAAGTCCCAGTACTCAAGAAAATGTTAAATGAATAAGAAGTTCCTTCCACCTATGCATGGACCCTGTGGTCTGGGAATGTGACCCCAAAACTTATAGGTGGGGATCATGGGCAGGGAGGAGTTGAAAGAGCTCCACCTTGGTGTTTTCTGGAATGATGTTCAGTCTGGGACGGATCTGGTGGTGATCCCACCCTCTTCTAGTGATAGGCAAACAGACTCTCCAGGTGGAGATAGTTGCCTAGGGCTACAAATCTCAGCTAAGGCTCTGAGGAACCCCTCTGAGGTCAACAATGACGTCACCTTTAGTAAAATCCCATTTTCCAGGCCTCAACTCCTTGATTTCTCAGTGATACTTCTCCATTTTGGAAACAGCCTTCTCTCCAGGACCAAGCCTTTGTCTCCTGTGTCCACATTCTCTTCTGTCTGCTTTGAAGGTCTTTTTACTCCACTAGGACCACACACATGAGAAGTCCTCGGATGCAATCATTAGCTCTTTGCTTCTACTCTCTCCCTAGGCAGGCTCTGTCACACCACAACTTGAATGGCTGAGTACCACTTGGCACAATGATCTCTTCTGAGATTCTGATGTGTGCTCTGACCTGCCTGTTTGATATCACTTAAATCTGTCTCCTAAAGGCACCATTCATGCAATGTATGTCTGTCTGGATTTATGCTTTCCCTCAGCATTCTCCCCACATCCCTCATCCTGGCCCTGCAATCCCTACTCAGGCCATGAACCACCATCCATGCCAGCACCCAGTCAGGAAAACTGTCCTTCCCTCTTAATATCCACTTATTTCCTTCTTAAACATCTCTTTACTACCTCTCTCTATTTCCACCCACCATGAACCATCTCCATCTGTTACAGTGTAGGCTGTGGCCTCTCTCTGGGCTCCCAACTTCAGCCCTTATCTCCTACAGCCATGCTCCACAGTCATCATAACATGAGGAGATGTGTAACTTTCACACTTACAATCCTAACTGGGGTCTTCTGTTAGAATGAAGGTACCCCAAAGGCTTAGGAGGCCCCTGCCTACTCTTCCTGTCTCAACCTCTCCCTTCTCTGATTGGAGCCACCATGGCCTTTCCTAGAAGTCCCCGAGTCCCTCTCCTGACAGAGCTGTAAAATGAGCTGAGAGAGGGCCCCTGGTTATACTTCCATATAGTCATTTTATACTCATTTGTGACATTAATTAGTGTCTCTCTCCCCTGGTCAGAATGAAAGTTTCATGAGTCAGAAAGGAAGATGAGAGAAGCCTGAGAGGAAGAATTCACTTTGTGTCTTTATTATAAGGTGAGTGGCCCATATGTCCTCTTTAGATTACTACCACATATTTGGAACTCAGTTATAATCTCTTTAAGACACCTTATTGGGACCATTACAGGGAACCTTGTAAGACATGGGATCTTATTACAGAAGCAGCTAAGAGCGGCCAAAGAGGAGAAAAGTTGTTCTTTAGACTCTACACAGCATTACCAGGGCAGAGTCTGTGAGCTCCCAAGAGAGTATGGCCTGGTGCTGGGTTTTGCTATTTGACAGACCCATCCAGACACATGGGGGCTAGTACTGTGCAGCATTTGGAAGTCTTCTCAAGAATTTTTATGAAACTTGAATTCTCAAATCCTCAAATGGAGCAAGAGAAAGTTTCAGATCAGGTAAACTGGACTACAGCATGAAGCCAAAAGCAATGAAGAGAGGTCCCAGGCTTAACAATGGGTAGAGGCTGAGTCTGTGACTACTGGCACATAAGATACTAACCCACATACCTAGATGACAATACAGGTAACCACCTTCTCTAATGAGCTGAACCCATGTTGCAATCATGCTTTTAACCAGCAAGCCTGTCTTTGTACCCATTCTTCACTATAGGGGCAGCTCTCAGGTAATAAAAATGTCTAGCTTGTATGATATCAGAACTCCAACTCTGTTCTATTGAAAATGCCTTCCTCACTTCCTGTCCCCCTTGCTGGGAGAGCTATGTGGCCACAGGGGAGGGTCTGGGAGAATGGAGATGGAAGCCAGGAAAGGGCTTACTGCATTTTTGGCAGCAATATCTGGCATTAATGCCGTTGGGGTATGGTGGAGGACAGAGCTTGGCTCTGCTTCAGGGGAGTTCGCTAATGGCTTTGGACCCTGTCTTATTGTGGAGATTCTCTTTACAGCTTTCTGGCACCAACAGCACCTATCAACAATATGTTGTCTGTTGGCCATGGGGATCTCCTGACCTCCCTACTTGTCTTCACCTCACCCCTTTAGGATCTTCTGTGGGGTTTGCATGAACCCCACACCTGTCCGCTTGCCACCCATCCTGGCAGCAAAGGTTTTACAAGACATCCCTTCTCCACCAAGTCACTATTTCTAACATGGGGCCTTACAGGGATTGGTCAGCCACTCTTTCCTTTGTTCCTCAAGGTCTGGGGTTCCTGTCAGTTACCTTGTGATTCTGTTTAGTCTCACCAGTCACTTCCCTTCAGAGAAATTCTCACTGTGTGCCTCTCTCCCAAGGAATTGGAGGTGGGAATGGATTGATAGATTTCATAGACTCCTACACTGATGGTGCTGTGATCCATAACCTCAATCTGGGAAGCAGCATTGCCTGGCCCTACTGAATTACTCAGAGCCCCAGGTAACAGGAAGAGTCACCATTATCCTAGCTAAGACAAGGACAGGCCAGGAGAGTTCAGATCCTAAGAGGAGCAAATAGGAGTTGAGAAGGGATTAAGAATTACATAAAAGCCATGGAATATCCCAGAAGTAGCAAAATGTGGATGTCAGTAAAATTAATCAGTGTATTACCTAATCACCTAGAATGCTCTAGTTTTTCCCTTTTTGTTTTTTGGGTTTTTTGTTTTTTGTTTTTTGTTTTTGTTTTGTTGTTGTTGTCATTGAGATTGGGTCTTGCTATGTAGTCCAGGCTAGCCTTAATCTAGGTAGGTCTCTTTCTACCTTAAAAAAATATGTAGTCACACAAGTCATATTGCAATATCTTCTCCATATTTAAAAGAAGTTATAGCATTAATGATAAAGGCTAAAAATCCTTTAACCTCCAGTCCCCAGGCAGTGATAACCTAGGAACCATTGCTACAACTTTTTAATATTCTCATTTGCATTTCATAATATTTCTCTCTCTCTCTCTCTCTCTCTCTCTCTCTCTCTCTCTCTCTCTCTCCTGCCTCCTCATGACCCCACACAAAGTTTCCTGTAGGGAAAAATAAATTGGTTGATGTTAGCTTTTCATTACTATTACATATACTGTAAACAATCCACTTATAAAGAGAAAAGGTTTATTTTGGTCACAGTTTTGGCAGTTTCTGTCCACAGTCAGTTGCTCTATTGCTTTTGGAACTTTGGTAAGGCAGCACTTCATGGTAGGAGTGTGTAGTTGGGCAAAGCTGCTCACGCCTACCAGGAAGCAAAAAAGAAAGAGGAAGGGGCTAGATATCCACAAACCCCTTGAAGGGCATGTCCCTATTAACCAGAATACATTCCTTGAGGCCCTACCTCTTAAAGTTTCTGCCACCTCCCAATAGTGCAAAGCTGGGTTCTAAGCCTTTAAACATGGCCCTTCCAGAGGTTGGGGGTGGAGGGACATTCAAGAGCCAAACAAAATCATTTTGTTTTACATTTTTTTCTTCTTCTTTTGAAAATAAAAGATTTTTTGTTACAATTTTTGGCCTCTTAGTTTCTTCAACCTTATATTTCAAAAAGGCTTGTTGGCTGTTGTAGCATTATTATTTTTCTTTACTATCTCATGTCCTATAGGGTGAATGAATATCACACAGCTTATTGAACCACTGCCTTTGGATGGAGAATTAGTTTTCAGTTCCTCTCCTGTGCAAGATGGCACCATCAGAAGACAAATGATTGAGGCTACAGCTTCTAGACCTGTTGGAAACCACTGAGTAAGTTATGATAAAAGTATAAATAATGAGTGGACCCCCTCAAGAATGCCACCAAAACATTATAGCAGCCTTATTTATTTAGCCAAATGAAGATTTAGAAGAGATTGCTTCCACCCACCTTGAAGTACCAAATACTTCCATCATTTCATGTCCACCATTGTTTCACCATGATACATGTCAACCCCAACAATGTCTAGGTCATTTGCGGAACACTTAATAAACTACTTATGTGCTATCACTATCTTGTGGGCAGTATTTGAGCTGCCTCAAACTAAGAACAACACAGTTTGTTCTGAAAATAACATGGCCAGCTCTTCTGAGGCCTTTCCTAACCTCATTGCTATGGTGTATGCTGTACTCCAAAAAATAACTGAAAATTTTATGGAGGAAAATGTTGGGAGTTCACAAAGGATTCTTCCATAATGATGGCAGAGCAGGCAGCAGTGGTAGCAGAGCCTGTGGAAGGAGACAAAATGCAACCAAGGTCACAGATGTGGGTAAAAAAATGTCCAAAGACTTACCCCTAGGAATCCACAAATTAAGAATCCTGTCTTCCAAAGGTCTATGACTTAATGCCATGAACTTGGGACCCTGTGCTCAAACCCATGACATTTGGGGGACAGTCAGATTTGAAACAATACTCTTCCCCTGCCCCCTATATGCCCATGACCACCTCATAATGCAAAATGCATTCAGTCCATCTTCAAAAGTACTCAGTATCTTAACAGCTTCAAAGTTGTTGAGAAGTGCAAATCTATCTGGGCACAGTGGCACACACGTGTAATCCCAGGAACTCAGGAGGTAGAAGAAAGAAGCAATCTGTATAACTCAGCAAGAGCTCCAGAGGAAAGAAAAAAATTCACTGGGTCAAGAAAAAATGCAACTCAGTGTTAGAGCACTTGCAGAGCATGCATAAGGCCCTGTCTGGGTTCAGCACCCCAGAATTGGGGGGAACCCTAACTTCAGTATTTCCACTAAAAGTCAAGATACACTTAGCTGTGAGCCCCTGCAAAAGAAAAAACATGTTACCTACTTCCAACATATAGTGGCAGAAAGTAAGCATTTCAATTCAAAAAGTGAGGAATGGGGCACAGAAAGGAAATATTGGTCCATAGTAGGGCCAGTTTCCCACTGGGCACATGAAACCTGTCAGCTCTAGTCTAGCATGTGGTGCACACAATATTTGTGGCATCCTATGAGCTTGAACAAGCTTGTGGGACTCCACCCCTGTGGGCTTGTCATTTGTAGCAAAAATGAACCTCGTGGGGTGGCTCCACTTTTTGCTGGCAGCTTCCTTTGGCAGGCATTTCATGGTGCTGCCATCTATATCATCCTGGGGTCTCCATTTCTGCTTATACTCCACCCACCAAGCTTCACACATCATCCCTTCAGGGAATCTCTGCAAGGCATCCAACCGTGATATACATTGCCTATCCCCACAAGCAATCTTAAACCTTGGTGGCAGCCTCCATAATAACTCCTGTGTTCTCCATGCCTGTAAAACCAGGCCAGGTAGACGATGCTGAGAGATGATGCTGTTCACACGTTGCTGTGAACTTGAGAGGTAGGTGGGCCTTTTTGGACCATGGCTACAGCAGCAGCCTTTGTGTACTCAGGTTGAGAAAACATTTCCCTGGTTGGCTCCTTTCCTGCAGGATGTCATGAGACACTTGCTTTTCAGGCATTCCATTTTGAAATGGGTTGTTAGTCTTAAACCCTAAAGGCTTAGGTGGGAGGGTTCTGCATAACTTTTTCCTCTGCCTTCAGGTCATCTTTAATGTTCTCTTTAATGGCGGTTATCACCTTAATAATTATGGCCTCCTTGACAGAACCCCCACCTCCTGTTTGTAGTAACTTTACAAAACTCCTAAACGCCATGGGTTTTTGTCTCTTTAACTGCATGCATGTTGTTCTGCTGTTTTCTCCATTTTTCAGTAAATCTGGCTGAACATTGCAAGCAGTAACCAAGCCATGCCCCCAACATCTTGTCTCCCTGGTGTTATTTCCTCCACCAAGTTAATTAGTTCATACCATTCAAGTTCAGCCACATTTGAATCCTTGGAGCATGGACAAAATGCACAGAAGCTCTTCACTAGAAGTTAACATGGATTGCTTCTAGTCCAGCGTCAAGCAGAATTCTCATTTCTTTCTAAAACCCTGTGAGTTATATCTACATTTCTATTGGCAGCAGTGTTCTGATCTACTTTACTTTCAGCAGAACCACGCTCCAAACTTTCCAGGTCTTCTCTCATCTGAACTTCCAAACTCTTCCAGACTCCACCTGCAAACAAGTTCCAAACACCTAAGAATGACATAGTCAGATTCCTGCACAGCAACAACTCCAATCTAGTGCCTGTTCTCTGTATTAGCTGTTATAGCTGTAGCAGAAAATCCAAGTAAAACAAGCTTGTGGAAGAAAAAGTTTATAGGTAGTTCAGAGAGGGTCAGTCTTTAATGGATGCAGAGCAGGTATGGAAGCGTTGAAGGTAAGGGGCAGGAGGCAGAGTAAACCAGGGTCATACATTTGGTAAAAATCGCCAAAGGGCCATCTGGGAGCCACTTCAACAAAGCAGAAATCACTTCCCAAAGGTCTGATCTCCACAAATAGCACCACCAACTGGGTATGTTCAAACCTAGGACCTTTGTGGGGCATTCAGATCTAAACGGTAACATGTGACATGTCAAAGACAGACTAAAAAGGAACATCAGTTGCTATAATGTGAAGGCTACATTTCTGTTGGAGGAATGCAGGGGTGCATGTGTTTCTACATTTGGAGGACAGAATGGTGTATGGTTCTTATTCAGGGTGGGTCCAGGTGAAAGATAAATATCTAAGTTTTTGAGAAGCTCTGCTCTTGTTAACATCATTGTTCCTAACCTTCATACTCCTACTCCTTATGGTTGCCAATGTTAGCAATGAGTTTCCCACTGTTTCCCACATCATAAGAGTATTTGGATGGGGTAAGTCCCTCTGAAGTGGAGATCTCAGAGATGTGGTTTATTTATGTTCTACTTATTGAGCAGCTCTGTTCTAATAGAGTTATATCTCAGATGTGTGACATCCTAAACTGATCACAGTCCTGGTACAACTTCATCATGTGACTGTGAAAAAGTTGCTTACTCTTAGTTTAAAAAGTGATCAATGGGTGCTCATAATGTCTAGAAAGTATACTGGGCACTGGTGATACAAACTGTACTGGTTCTTGTGATGGTCCTTGCCTTGGAGGAGCATATGCTCTGGTGAGGCAAATGGGCATGGAAACAGAATGTCTATATAATATAAAGTGATGTCATAAATGCTGTGAGAACAAACAGAAGGAGCACCTAGCCAAAGAGGGCAGTAGAGGAGAAGCCTCCATGGAAAAGGTAATTCCTGAGCTGAGTTGTTTAAGAGTGAATAGGAATAATTATCCAGAGGAAGAGGAGAGGAGGGCATTAATCTGCAGAAGCAAAACATTAGCAAAGCCCAAGGAGTATTAAAGAAACAATGCTAGGTAGGGATGTGTGGGAGGGGAACAGCAGCCATAAGCAATTAAGTGATGCCAAACAGAAGGGGATGGGGGAGACAGGGAAGGAAGAAATGATGTTGACTAATGTAGGTCCAAATTAAGGTGAACGTGGGATATGAGGAAGGCAAAGGAGCCACATTATTGCTAAGAACTAGGGAAGGTGTTTGAATCCCACTTTTATCACTAAATTACTCTGTAATTTTGGGCAAGTTACTTAATTTCCCCCAAGTGTATGTCAGTTTGTCATTCTCTGGGGGCTGGCATGTTGCTGTGAGGCTGAAAGGTATGCCACTGGTATCTCAGAAACCAGTAGGGCCACTCATGGTGGAGAGGTTTCAGCTGAGCTTCCAGACTAATACAGACCACGTAGCAGGGCCCATCATCCCACTCCCAAAACAATTAGTCATTGAAAACCCTATGAATAACAGAGAAGCACTGTCAAATACAGTGTCCCCAGGCTGGAAGGCATTCAAGAAACAACTGGGGAAGAGTTGCCTCAAAGTAGAGTCAATCTTGATGACAAGAATGGAATAATGCCTCTGGGATCTCCTTTTGCCAATATGGCACTACTCAAAATGAGAAGAATCATAGTGGCTGCAACAATGGGCTCACACATAAAAAGATTGTGTGCATGGCACAGGGTTGGGTAGTGTTTCCTTCTGGTGTTCTATTGCTTTGAATTGGACCAGACTCCATGGCCCCTAACAACAACACAAAAGAAATATGTTTAAAGCAGTTAGCATAGCCCTGTGTCTGACACAGGAAGTACTCAGAGTCAGCTATATAGTTACACATTTTTAGCTAATAGTCTGAGTTGCAGAGTCAGAGCCCTCGGTTTGAGTCCCAGCTTCACTTATAGGCCACTGGATGTTGAGTAAGGTATTTAACCTATCTGAACCTCAGTTTTCCTCCTATGTGAAATTAAGTAATAATGATATTTTTTATAGGGTTAAGAAGTATAAATGAGGTAAAACACAGAAAACAGCACAGTACCTGGCATGTAGTAAGTATTTTATAAATGTTAATTTCTTTTTTAGGTAAGCCATGCCAAAGAATTTACTTTGGTTGATGACTGGCCTTCCCTGAAGAATATTGTTCATTTCTCTTTAAAGAGTTGTTGTTGTTAGTTGTGAGTTGTGTCTGACTCATAGAGACCCTCATAGAATATTCAGTGGCTGATTGTTTCAGGAATGCCTCGGGAGTGGATTGCCACATCCTTCTCCCATTTTTGAGGTGCTGGGAATTGAACACAGGACCTCAGACAATGCAAAGCAGCACTCTACAAGCTGAGCTAAATCCCAGCACCCTTTAAAGAATACCATGGTCATATGTGCATTTTGAGTAGTGTACTTAGACCCAATTAGATCCCAGAGGTGATAACATTAGGACAGTAGCAGAGATATAGAGGAGACTGATTCTTTATTGTTAATTTTTAATATATGTCAATGTACCAATCAAAAAGTGCTATGCATTTTTATTAATGTTTTAAGTTCGTGTACATAGTAACGGATTTCATTATGATACTTCTATACATGTATATCATTGTACAGTGCTCATGTTCACCCTACTGTACATTACTGTTAGTGCGGAGACATGGGAAACAGGTCTAGAGAAAGGAACTAAGGTCCTGAGCATGAGTTCAGAGTCTAGCAGCAGGCAGGTCCTTCCTGGCAGCAGCAATTTCCTCCCCCTGCACAGCAAAAAATACCTAGGCTCATCTATGTTTCCCTATATAAAAGAACTTATACAAGAGACAGAAATTATAGTGTAGAGTATAGAACAAGTTTATTAAAGGTATGGGATATAGACATAGATCATAACTGCAGTACACCATTGATATGTGAAGGCAGGCAGCAGTGAAAGGCTATTGCTGCCTTAAGCTAGAATGGGGTCTTATCTTTAGAGTGAGGTTTGAACCTTCAAGGGGAGGAAAGAAATGTTTACCCCTGGAGCCTGCACCTAGAAGGGGTTAAGGGATTCCCAGTATCTTCAAATAACTGTACTCAGAGGCAGGCATCTCAAAACGTTATAGAAATCCAGACAGCTACTGGTCTTGATTAGGAATCAGAATCCACTAAATGATGTCATTTTCGATTGCTGGGGATGGTGTTGTTTGACTCACACAGTGTTATGGTCCGTCCTGGATTAATGAAGAACTGAGGAGTGGTTTTAATGTTGTTACCTTCTAGCAAGTATGCTCTTTGTAAGGGTATTATCTATCTGAGAAGCACTGACCACCAGACCAAAGCCTTTGTCCCCCAGGAGGCTTACATCAATATTCATATTACAGGTGGCTGGGAAGCACATGGCTATGCTGGGAAAAGGCTGACTGCAGAGCCCTCTATTCCCTTCTTCCTGCTCATTACCCTCTAACATTGCCCTCATGTCTCTTGGTCCTGAAGAACTTTATCCTGTCTTTGTTCTAATGTACCTCTCAAATAACCCATTGTCGTTAGATGAAATGTTCCCTCAGGTGTGTACTGAAAGCCCAAATGATCTTTGATGAAATTCTGTCATTTAGAGAGAGAGAGGGCTTAGCAGTCACATGAATGCCTTTGAGAAAGTTTTTCGCAGAGGAAGAGAAGACCCTTCCTTGGTACCAACTGGAAGTTACACTGGGGTGAAGGTACTTACAAACTTTGTATTCTGGGCTCCTGACCTAATGGTTGTGCCTCTGAACACAGAGCCAACAATCTGAGTCCCCCACAGGAAGAATATAGGAGACAAAACAATCTCCGAAGCAAAACCACATTCTTAGGATAAATAGCCAGGTGGAAGGGACAATCTCCTCTGCTTTTATTGGTGACCCACAGCAATGTTTGTCCTGAAAGTGATCTGCTCTGGAGGAAACTGCCAACTCTCCATCT
>VMDO01040019.1:0-12254 GCA_007922755.1 Pedetes capensis
GATTAAATTTCACTCCAAAACTAATTAGAAGAGATAAGGATGGTCACTACATTTTAAGACAAGGAACAATCGATCAAGAATCAATAACGCTCCTTAATATCTATGCCCCAAACATAGGAGCTGCTAGTTTTATAAGACAAACCTTATGGAATATAAAGAACTTTACTGGTCCAGAATTAATAATAATAGGGGACTTCAATACCCCACTTGTGTCAAGAGACAGGTCATCAAAACAAAAATTCAACAGAGAAACGTCAAATCTAATCTCCACCCTAAACCAGCTGGATCTTACAGATATATACAGAATATTTCATCCACACGATGAGGAATACACATTCTTCTCAGCTTGACATGGTATGTTTTCTAAAATAGATCATATGCTAGTCCATAAGAACTCCCTCAACAAATACAAGAAAATAGAAATAATTTCATGTTCCTTATCAGATCATAATGTGATAAAATTAGAGCTCAAGAGCATGAATAATTGCAGAAACTTTACAAACTCATGGAGACTGAATAATTCACTACTGAATGACCCATGGATTGTTGATGAAATCAAATTGGAATTTAAAAAATTCCTACAATCAAATGATGATGAAAACACATCATACCAAAACATATGGGATACAGCAAATGCAGTTTTAAGAGGAAAGTTTATAGCATTAAGTGCCTCCATCAATAAAATAAAGATGAGACAAATAAATGACCTATTGACACAGCTTAAGGCAGTAGAAATCCAACAAAAAAACAACCCTAAATGGAACATACAGAGGGAAATTACAAAAATAAAGGGAGAAATATCTCAATTAGAATCTAAAGAGATAATTCAAAAAATTAATAAGACTAAGAGCTGGATCTTTGAAAAGTTTAATAAAATAGACACCCCTCTGGCTAACCTCATCAAAAAGAAAAAGGAAAAATCTGACATAGTATGGATTATGAAAGACAACGGTTCCATAACCACTGACTCCAACGAAATACAGAAAATTGTCATGGATTACTATGAGAGACTGTATTCCCAAAAATATGAAAATGCAGAAGAAATGGACAAATTTGTTACCACATATGACCTACCAAAACTATCCCCAGAAGACATAACTGACCTAAACAACCCCATTACCTATACAGAAATAGAAAGGTAATTAAAAGTCTCCCAACAAAGAAGGGTCTTATTAAGTCTTGAATTCAGATTTCTCCATACTCCCATAGCAATTGATGAGAGCTTAATTGTGTACAAAAAGAGGCCATCTAGCCTTCTCCCTTGACTTTTAATTGCCTGTTATTAGTCCTCACAAGTTCATTATCTTTCTTTATGTAATACATCAGTCTTACTTAGCCATAACATCCAGTACTTTTATTCTTACAGCTCCTTATTTCTCTATTTCTCTTAAATATCAGCTTATTATTTCCTCCATCAATAGGCTACTTCACCATTGGTGCACATTTTAACAACTGGACTACCACCTTGTGCCAGAGGCTATCTGTACTTTACCTGCTAATAGTGTTAATATTCTCATTGACAGCCAGGCCTAAGTGATCTGGCTCCAAAATCCCACCTTACCACCTGTTTTCTTGGATACCTTGTGGTACCAACTTATGTAGGTTGGGTTCACAGAAAATAGACACTGGAATTTGGAATGTAAGATGTTTCTTATAGATTAGTACCTGTGATAGAAAAAGCAGGGTTGGGTAGAAGTTGAAGTGAAATTATGATAAAGTCTTGACAAGTGTAATCTAGTTGTATTCTAGAGTGGATATTGAGCATTGCAATTTTCAGTGAGTCAAAATGGGAGGCCCTCATACCTCTGATTCATTCAGTTACCATGTGCTGATTGATCCAGCAAGTGCATGATATTGGCAGGATGGATTTCTATAGTTGGTAAGGAAGATCCTTGGGGAGCAGACAGCTGGAAGCTGTCTTCTAGGTGCACACCCAAGAATCAGTTAGCAAGTTCATCCTTGGAGGGGATGGATGCTATATCTCTGTGCCTGCAATAGGTTTACACATAGGCAGAGAAGGCTATTACCACAAAAATCTCTCTAGTGTATCCTGTGCTCAGTATTGAATTAAAATGTATTCAGTAACACACACACACAAAAGTAAGAATAGGAGTTCTTGATTTTTCCAGGCTTTATCTTCTGGTGAAGAATATATAGGATAAGAGGACTTTGGGTTTTTTGTTTGTTTGTTTGTTTGTTTGTTTGCTTGTTTTATGTTTGCTTGGTTTTTTTCTTTTAAATGGTAATACTTTCTGGACCATGCATGGCCTGTTTGACTGGCTGTGATTATCTGATGAATAAAAACTAATTTTAAACACATAAACACATACTACACCCATGCTTTGTAAAAGGCAACGCCCTATACCAAATGTAACATGCTAATGATGGTGAGTTTTATCCTTTATTTTTTTCTAGGGTAAGGATTTTTGGGGCTATGATTTAGCTCAGTTGGTAGAGCACTGCTCTGCAGTCTCTGAGGTCCCAAGTTCAATTTCCAGCACCGCAAAATGGGAGAAGGACATAGCAACCCACTCCCAAGGCAATCCCAAAACAGTCAGTCATTGAAAACCCTATCACGGTCGCTATGAGTCAGACTCGACTTGAGGGCACCTAACAACAACAACAAGGGTTAGGATTATAGAGGTAGATAAGGGTAAAGTACGTTTTTCTTATGCCAAATTTCTTTCTTTTCTTTTTTTTTTCTGCTGGTTCTCTGATTGAGGAACAGAATCAGAGCTAGGAAAACAAGGTGGTTGTGAGAGGGTAGATGTAAGTCCCCACTTTACTATTCATAGTCTCCTTTTCGTAGGCAAGAGGGCATATTCCTCTGGGGTGAAAGTGCCAATGCTTCCCAAAATGAGCTATCTGGGAAATAACTGTGGACCTTCTGTTTGCCAGCCAGTCCATCTCTGTGACTCAGAAACCCCTGGCAAAGTTAGCATCATTCATTTGTGCCAATAAAGTCTGGTATGTCCCACTGCTGAGTTCTTCCAGCCATCATAAAGGGACTCAGGTGCCTTTAGATACCATATGCTGGCAGTAAGTCTAGACTAATAGCCAATCTCATGTTCCTCTCATTGCTTTTAAGTCATTCCTCAGCATCACATGGACCCCCTCAAAACTACCATTTAACTGTCACACATGTCAGCAGAGGTAAGCTAAGAGATGACAAATAATGGAATCACCAAAGATAAAAAAAAAAGAAGAAGAAGAAAGAAAAATACATGGGGCAATGCTGTTCTTGCCAACTCTCTTTCTCTGAAAATTCAGACCTTACACTACATTAAGATGGTAAAAACAAAGGCAGCATTACCAATGAAATGTCACCAGTGGGCAGTCCTCTTTTCTAAGATTCCCATCTACTTGGTGAACAAGGCCAGTGATACTAGTTTTCTTAAAGATACAGGTAAGGAGAAAGATTTAAGAAAGAGCAGCCTGCCAGTGCTGCTGCAAGTAGCAAAGAGAAGCCAGAAGCTCATGGATACTCTTTACTTGTGTCTGAGATTTAAAATGGCCTGAGATGAACCTATTGGGCTTATTGTTACCAGTACAGGAGAATAAATTAGCATGGTGTTGGTGGTGGCTTTGTCACTTAAAATGCCCTTTCTCCCTTGCTTCAAGCTCATGATCTCTCCAGTGCTCCTCTGACCTCATCTCCTGTAACTCACTCAATTCCAGCCACCCTGGCCTTTGGTGATCTGAAAACCCACCAACCTACTCTTGTTTTCAGGTCTTCACTATCATTCTTGCCTCTGGTTAAAATGCTCTTTTTCCAGCTACTTGCAAGACTGGCTCTTTGCTTGGCTTGATGGTAGATCAGAAAAGCTTATCTTCCATTCCTCTTTCCTTATTCTGTTTTCTTCATAGCACTTACTATCCCACTTATTTTATATTTATGAATTTGTTATTTGTTAATAACATATATCATTGTTACTCGATTTAGAATGAAAACTCCATGACAATAGGAGTTATGTCTATTTTATCATTGCTGCTATAGAGCAAAAATTCAATTATAATTGAATATTGAAGGCTAAGTAATTTCTTCCTCAAGTCCAAGTAAAATATCCTGTATTCCACAAAGCCATTTCTAATCTCCAGCCTCTATCTTGGTCTTCTAATGCCTCATATTGCTTCCATAAGACATTCTTAAGGCAGTGGACACTTTTCTTCCATCATCTAGTTGTAACAGGTTTTATTGCTATTGCCATTTCATCTTATTAGCCTTTGTGCTCCTCAAGGAGGTGGGCTATTTGATTTAACTTAGAATTCTCCATACCAGGACTGTGCCTTGTACCCATTAAGTATTTGGGGATAAATGAATGTCTGTAGTGTTAACTGGTTCATTCATTTGTTCATTTACTACTTTGTTTATCAAGAGACTGGCAGTCTCTGCTCTAGGTCTTGAGAGCCATTTGTGAGAAAAGCAGACTGCACAACAAATCTAGCCATGGTAAGTCATCACATACTGTATACTTAAGCTTTAATCAGTACATTGCCTAAGCACTTATTACATGTATTTCATCCTTATGATAGTTCTGTATGATAGACATTATTCTTATTTAAAGGGTAAGGGAACTGGGAACATGGAGGTCTTGAGGGTTTTTTCTGTCTTTCCACATTAACATATCTAACCTAACCTTTCCACCCTAACATATCTGTCTTTTCACCCTAACCAATATGCCTGGCTTCACACAAAATCTTAGTGTCTAAGAGCAGTAATTGCTTCAGGAAAATCAATGATTCTGTTTGTATGGCAGTGCACAAGCTCATTGTGTGCAGAGGATGTTACTGCCCTGGGGTGCTTGTCTTAGACTATCCCCTTTGGAGGCCCTGTGAGGAGGGTCAGCTCTGGGCCTCAGAGGCAATAGGACTTTCTGAATGGATACTACCACTGCTTCTCCCTAATCAGATTTCTTCCACTCATTGTTACCCCTCTCTTGGCTCTGTGGGCCTTTGACTTCAATGACCAGGGTCTATGGCTCCTCCTTGAAGTCCAAGCTCAGGCAAATGGAGTCACTTTGTCCTTCACATTAAGAAAGTGGAAAATGTCTAGGCATTTATTTCCCCTACCTGTCCACTTATGGGCTAGGGTTGAGTGGGGTTTAAGTGATAGAGTGCTACTGTGCACTCTCTGAGGGCCTGGATACAATCCCCAGCACTGCAAACATAGGAGGACCAGGCAGCCTACTCTTGAAACAGTTCTGTAATAATCAGCCATTGAAAACCCTATAAGTAGCAGAGATGTGCTGACATAGTGTTGGGCATGGCACAGTGTTGGGGAGTGTTTCATTCTGTTCTGTTGCTATGAGTTGGACCTGACTCAATGGCACTTAACAACAACAACAGCAACAACAACAACAACAACAACAACTCACCCATTATCAGGGTGATCTTGAACCAATAAATACTGTTGGGTGTGGAGATTCAAAATACTAGTTTCTTTTGCTTTGGGGGTTCAGTGATACTAAAGTATAATTATACTTTAGGGGCTCCCTATAAGATCAGGCTGAATTTAAACTCCAGAAGTCCTGCTTGAAAGTGCACCCTTGTTTGATTTCTACCCTATTGCCTTTTGTTTTCCTTACTCACTTACTGGCCTGCAGTGGTACCACTGTGGCATCTGATCCCACCAGATCTTGGAAACTAAGTAGGGTGACTCCTGGTTAGTACTTGGATTGGAGACCGCCTGGGAATACCAGGTGATGTAGGCTTGGGAGAAGGACTGGCAACCCATTCCCAAAATACAATCAGCCATTGAAAAACCTATGGATAGCAGAGAAACACGAACAATAGCATTTCACTGGTTGTACATAGGGTCGCTATGAGTCAGGGACCAACTTGCCAGCACCTAACAACAAAAACAAACTCATTTACTGGTTTCACCTCAAACTTAATAATTCACTTGCTCTCAAATCCTCATCTCAGGGTCTGCTTTTGAGGAATCCAACTGAAGATGGTCTTCTAGCAAGAAGCAGTAAATAAATGTTCTCTATTAGAAATAAAAGGTATTTTCCTACCTAGATGATGCTCTGCCCTTTTAGAGTAAGTTTGCTTTTGGATCAGACCTGGTTCTTGAGGGTGATATATGGTGGTTCTAATTTAACTCATATAAGAAGAAATAAAAAATGAAACCTGTTTTCTTAGATTGATTTTGTATATGGTTTTCTCCAAAACATTCATCATCAAATCATATATATTGAAAAATTTATTTTTAACTTCATACATTCTTTCTAGTATTTATTGAACATTCATCACTTTCCAAGGATTCTACTAAATATTAAGGATACAAAAATAATACATAATTCCTACCTTAATGGAATTAACAATATGTGGGGCAAGAGAGTTACAAGATCAGTAAAAACACAGAAGAGGTGGGTAAGTGCTATAGCAAAGGCTATTGTAAGGTACTCAGAGGCCGGGAGAGGGAGCTATAGATTCTGGGAGGAAAAAGACTTAGGAAGATTTCTTTGTGGATGTGCGTTTGTGTTGATTGTTAAGCAGGAGGAAAAATTACCATGAAGAAAAGCTAGAGTTGTCTTGGTAGAAAGAATACAGGGAATAAAAGGAGTGTAACTTACTTGGGAATTAATTTGTGTTTATTTTTTGTGTGTGTGTGTTCCAATCTCATAATGCTCTCTTTTCAATTCCAAGGGGATCAATAAGTGAATCAGTTGATTAATCAATCAAGGAAACTTGGAGTTTTGAGTGCTAAAAGTTGTTATCTGAAAGCAATCTCCCTCCAATGAGAGTGATGCTAACAGGAGGGTCCAGAGGTGGGAAAGCAAGGCTAGGGTATGTGGGACAGAAGGAGCACTGCAGGGAAGCTGTAGGTCTGCACACCTCCTGGATTTAGAGTAGGTGTATGGCCAGTATGGATGACACCTGAGGTACCTCTCCAAATGCTTTGCTCAACATAATATTTTAAGGAGCCTGAGGGGAGAGCATGGGTGAAGAGAGCCCCATAATGACTGATTTAAATTTATCTTCAAACTGGTAACATGAGTACAAAGTTAGATTTCATTCAATTTAAAGAATAAAAAAAGCCAGGTAACATGGGATGCTGAGGGCATAGGCAGCCTATGCAACATTGCTATAGCTTGTTAGAAAATCAAAAACAAATAAAGGGTTGTGGGTGCAGCTCAGTGGTAGAACATTTGCTTGGGATGTATAAAACCCTGTTTCAACATCTCCCCACACCCCAACATTAGTGGAAATAAACAAAAGAAAAAAGAAGGGCATTTTGTGCATACTCAAAGATGTCAGCTTGTCATACTGTGGGGTCTTGCATGTTGCTGTGATGCTGAAAGCTATGCCACCGGTATTTCAGATATCAGCAGGGTCACCTATGGTGGACAGGTTTTAGCTGAGTTTCCAGAGTGAGACAGACTAGGGAGAAAGACCAAGCAGCCCTCTCCCAAAATAATCATCCATTAAAGCCCTTATGAATAGCAGAGAAGCACTGTCAAATATAGTGACAGAAAATGACCTTCCCCTCCCCAGGCTGGAAGGCACTCAAAAGACAACTGGGGAAGCATTGCCTCCTCAAAGTAGATTTGACCTTAATGATGGAAATGGGGTAAAGTCCCAGGGACTTCTATTTGCTGATGTGGCATGACTCAAAATGAGAAGAAACATAGTGATCACGACAATGGGCTCAAACATAAAAAGATTATGTGCATGGCATGTTGCTGAGTAGTGTTCCTTCTGTTGTACATAGGGTCACTGTGAGTTGGATCTGACTCTACAATACCCAAAAACAATAAGGTTGCAAAATAAAATTTAATACTTAATGTGGAAAACTAGAAGTAGTTTGCATGGATCAAGCAAGTATAGGGTGTAAGGGTAGATATGAGCTGAGGTCAGGATAGGATATTGAGTTGTGCACTGATGAAAATGATTAAATATCTTTAAATAGAAAAATAACAGACTCTGGGGAGGTGAAAGTGGGAGGATCTCAAGTCGGAGACCAGAGGCAGTCTGTGTAACCTAGTGAGACTACCTCAAATTAAAAAAAAAAAATGGGGTGGGGAAACGGCCCAGTTGTTTAATGCAATGTGCATGGGCCTGAGTTCAACCCTTAAGTACCAGAAAAAAAAAAAAGAAAAGAAAAGAAAAGAAAAATAACAGAGTGATGCTAGTGTTTATGAAGGAGTAGAGATTGTGTGAAAGTTACATGTGGGTCACAGTGACAAATACTATTGATGGAAAAGGACAGAGGTCTATTCTGTCCCTGGGAAATGCTCTGACTAATCAGTGGTACAACTAAGGCTATAGGAAGGAATGGTAATTAGAGGCTACTTAGCTACTGTTTTGTTTCCTATCATTATCTCCACTTTCAGAGTTGTCCATTGAGGAAAAAGGTCAACCTTACTTTGGTGGCTCAGACAGATGTTTGGCAGAGGTTTGGATAAAATCACAAATCCGCGCCTAGATCTGTCTAAAAATGTGTTGGGTAGGCCATGACCTCAGGGGTTCCACATGCTTTTCTATAGCCTTATGTATTTTCAGAACCTGAACCAGACCCCACTGTTGAATACACTACAGAGAGTCATGTGGCCTTACACTGTCCCATTCTCTATTCCCTGAGTCAGTTCCATCCTACATTCTCCATTGCTGTCTCTCTGCATACACAGACGGCCTTGTTTTGTAGAGTGAATTTCTAGTTTTATTCTAGAATGGGGGAACCACCGTAACCACTCTCTAGATATACAGAGTTCCAGTGCTCACTTTGACTTCTTCCTGACCACTAGATTCTGCATTCCATGTTTTTAGCATGTTTTCTGGTGTCCTGAAACATATGGGAAAATTGCTCATAGTATATAATAATCCCTATGCTGAACCCCTAAATTTGTGATGTCACCTTGATCTTTGGAAGATGTTCCTGATATCATGTCCTAGCACTGACCTCCCTTAGAATTCTGAGACTGTCATACAATTATACTCACTTTCTGTAGATTATTTCCCCAAAGCTCCCTCTATAACCTAGTAAGCTTCTTGGGCCTTGATTATCTGGAATCTTGATTATTGACCCTCTTTACAAGAGTGTGGAAAGGATCCAAGTGGTTGCCGGTGAGATATTGGACTAAAATTATGGAGAAGGAATCAAAATAAAGATAGAGAACATATCCTAGGCACCACTACACAACTGAGATTCCCAATTCACTGATTTTTATTTTTCATCCAATTTCAGCACATACAAACAACAGGAAGCTGGTCTTCCAAGGAGAAAGAGGTTCTAAAGGCTTTGATGAGATTCCTTTAATGTGCTGGGAGATAGCTTTGCCATGGGACCACTGTATTTCATGGTGACAGAATGAAAAGTAGTACTTATGGGATTGGATGTTGAGCAAGAGAATGATTTAGAGCATCTGTGTAATGATGTTTTGCCACTTTCAAAGGATTTGATGCTGGTTCTTTAAAGCAGTAATTTTCTAAGGTCTTAAAAATTCAGCATTAAACCTTTCTGTCAAAGGTCTTATATAGCAAACTAATACAGAAAACATACAAGGCAGAGCTTCTCAGGTTAAAGCCTGAATCCTGGCCACTGGCTTTCATTTCCAACTATCCAGCTATGGTGGTACCCAGGGCCGGCAAATCTCAGGGGTGATATCCACAGAGCAGAAGCTACCAACTGGCTTGCTAAAGATTGGATCTGGCTCAGAGACATGTCTAGTTTGGATTTTCCATATTTATTGGTACTTGAGTCAATAGTTAGTAAGTGAGATAATTCACATTAAAATTTCAGTTATCTATCTTCTGAATGAGGGCTGTGATTTAGCTCAGTCGGTAGAGTGCTGCGCTGCAGTCTCTGAGGTCCCAAGTTCAATTCCCAGCACTGCAAAAATGGGAGAAGGGCCTGGCAATCCACTCCCAAGGCAATCCCGAAATGGTCAGCCATTGAAAACCCTATGAGGGTCACTATGAGTCAGATACCAACTCGATGGCACCTAACAACAACAACAACATCTTCTGAGTAGTTTAAAGTTTATTTAACATGGAACAAGAATTCCCAGACAATAGTATTAATTTCAAAAATTGTGGAGTGTTCATCAGTTGTATTCATTGAGATTCTCTAAGGAAATAGAATGCATAGGATATGGAAGAGTTTTTCATTCTTTCCTTTTATACAGAGATATGGAGATACAGAGAGACAAAGAGACAGAGAGAGGTATAGGTTGAATCTGATTAGATGAAACCCAAATATATTATATAGGATTATCTACTTTACTCAAAATTTACTGATTCAAAAATTAATCCCATCTAACACATAGATTTATAAAAACATTTAAAAATATTTGGTGAAATATCTGGGTCCCATGACCTAGTTGCCTCATAAAATTAAGCAGTCATCTATTTTATTTTATTCACTCAAGAAATGTTATTGTCTTTTAATTTGTATATGTATTACTTTTAAATTTTTAAATAATTACAAATACATAGAAAATCTGGAAGTATAGTAAAAGAATTTTATTCTATCTGAATGGATAAAGAGTAGGAGTGATAGTCCATCACTCCTAAATACTTTAGGATGAGTTTTATGCAAATCTGGTCTTTTTCCTACATAAGCCAAATCCAATTACCAGAATCAGGAAATTAATATTGTTACATTACTATTTCTAGTCTTCTGACACAATTCAAGTTTGACAAATATCTCATTATATCCTACATGGCAGAATGATTTCGTTCAGAATCAGTTATTACTTTAAATTTTCAAGTACCTTTAGTTTCTAGTCAAGTGATGTTTCAATATTTTCTTGATTATTATAACATTGGCAATTTTGAAGATCATAGATCAATTAATTTGTAGAATATCCTATAATTTTGGTTTGTTCAATGTTTAATAATGATTACATTTAATCCATGTGTCTTTGGCAGAGATATTTGGATCCCATCAGGTGGTACACAAATTTTATTTTTCCTGTTACTCTTACCGTTCTATTTGACAACTTGTTTAAGGTAGAATCTTCTAGGCTACAATAGTATAAATTTACTCTTTTGCAATCTATATTTGGTAAATAATTTATGGAAAGGTACTTTGAATCTATGTATATATCTTATCAGGCTTTCAGTCTTTAGTCATGGACTTATGATTTCCCATTTTATTACATTAGTTACAATATATTGCTATCAGAATTAATACTTAGATCATCTTCTATCAAGCCAGTGGGAGCTCCATCAATCTGGCTTTCATATCATCTTGACATATTCTCACATTGTTGCCCAACCTACCCTCTAATTGCTGCACTCAAGTGATACTTTCTGCCTCAACCTCTTTAGTACCTGGGACTACAGGCGCATAGCATCATGCCTGAATTTCCATTATTTCTTGAACACTTCCTTGATTTCTGGTGCAAAAAGTTATTTGGGTTCTACCATGTACTCTGCTCCAGTCCTGGAATACTCTATTTCTTCACAGAATTCTGGTCTTATTTAGAAAAGAAACCACATTCTTGGTTCTAGTTGTGCTCATTGCTATTCATTTGTCATTGTTCACATACCCTCTCAGTGAGTAGAATTATGGAATACATATGCAATATACACATCAATGCCACCATCTCCAATTTAACACCACAGGATGCATTACAGTTTATTTCTCTTTCATTTAGTTCTGTAATTATACTGTGACTTCCAAATTCTATGAAAAATATCTCTACTGATCTTCACAACAATATACATCTGTCCTCAGTCTCAAAGGATGTCTGTAGTTCTTCTTTTGTCAATATAAATATAAAAATCAGAATATTGCCTCTTTAGAGATATGAAGAGTACAATTTGGAGACCACATTTTGGAAAATTTTTACTTAGTAAGTCTAAGATACTATTGTAGGAAACAAAGCAATGGCCACAAGTTGAACAGAGCTTATGCTTCAAGCAAATAGGTGCCAATATTCTCTAATAGTAAAGGAGCCTAATGAAATAATAACAATGACATACATTTCTTCTCTCTTTACTATGTATCAGGTTCTAAGTGCTTTGGAAGCATTCCTTTACTTAATACTCACAATAAACTTCAGATAGGAATTATTCCAATTTATTGGAGATGAACTGAAAATCAGAAGTGATAATATGCTCAAGACTTGATAACTGATGAGTGGTAAAGCCAAAACTTGGAACTGTTTGTGTCTCTTACCAAAGTCTTTTCTATGAGCGAATACATTTCAGTGTGCTAGCTGATTCCCAATTCTAGCCCCTTTGAATGAACTGACCATAAGATTTAAGTGGGCAAGGAAAAGCAGCTGGTTAGTGTTACAACT
>VMDO01040020.1:0-12258 GCA_007922755.1 Pedetes capensis
GGCAGCCTGGGTCCTTGGCCTGCAGCCCCCGAGTAGAGTCAGGGAAGGGCACCGGCACCTTTGTGGGCTCCGTGGCTTATGGGAAAATCCTTCAGCCTCATTGGTTTCCCCGGTTCTGTGTCATGGGATGTGCCTCGTCTTTCTCTATTCTTCTGCCTGCCTTACCCTTCATGAGTCCTCTGATAATTGGGGTCCAGGATGCACATCACATGCTGTGCGTGGCGTGCTTGCCACTGTTGCTGCTTCAGGGGTCAGCCCTGTAGGAAGTGCTCGTAAACGCTGGTTGGCCCACTGAAGGTTCGCCTTACAAACCATCCGGCCTCCCTGCTGTGCAGAGAAGGAAAGGCCACACTCCCTTTCCCACAGCTTGAAGGTCTGTGAGTCCAAGGACTCACAGATGAGGCAGTCTGTGTAACTTAGCGAGACCCTGTCTCAAAATTTAAAAAATGGGCTGAGAGTGCAGCTCAGTGGTCCAGCACTTGCAGAGCATGCAGGCTCAAGGCCCTGGGTTCAGTCCCCAGTACCACAAAAAAAAAAAAAAAAAAAAAAAAAAAAAAAAAAAAAAAAAAAAGGAAAAAGAAAAAGGAATAAGTGTGTGTGTGCTTGGCTTTTCCCAGTTGGCCGACTCTAGCCCGCTGCCCAGCCTTAGGAGCCACTGGTCCTGCCAGTGCACAGGGCTCCAGTCGTCAAGGGCGCCGGGGCCCCAGGTCCTCCTGGGACCTGGTGGCTGGACACGGCTGGCACCTGAGCTGGCCTGCGTCCGCCTGCCCACGCCCCCTGCACGCGTACCTTCTGAGTTTCCCTCTCGGGACGCCACCTTTCACACCCCTGGGGATTCAGCCTCCTGTGTGTCTGCAGGAACGTTCCACCTGTGCGACACCCTGCCGGCTACTAGCGCAAACCTTCCCTTTCCTCTTCACAAGTGCACACGTGATAGACCTAGAACGCCCGGCTCCCGAGAGGCCCGAGTTCACGCACGCCTGTGTGTACGCTTGTGCCTGTGCGTGCCTTGATTCTTAAGAAAACCCTTTCTGGACCGCCCACACTTCTTCACTCACTAGCATCCTACGGCAGTGTTAGCGTCCTGTGTCATGAGTCTGCTCGTTGGGGAGGACCCGCGCAGGACCCACAGAGCCCCGCCTTCAGTGGAGGGGTCGAGCCGCGAGCCCGGCTCCTCACCAGCTGGGCAGCGCAGGATCGCATGTGTGGTTCTTGCCCAGGGGGCCCCAGGTGGGGTCACGGGGCCCTTCCTGCACCACCTCTGCCCGGGCTCTCTCTGCGGACCTGTCCGTCTTACACCACGCTCGCATCTCTGAGGTTCTGGCTGACCACATGGAGTCTGGGGCAACCAGAGTTAGGAGAGAGCAGAGATCACACTGGGCCCCCTCACTTCTTCTTCTTCTTTTTTTTTTTTTTTTGTGGTACTTGGGGTTGAAACCAGGGCCTCGAGCCTGCATGCTCTGCAAGTGCTGGACCACTGAGCTGCCACCTCCAACCTGTTTTTTTTACTTTTTGAGACAGGGTCTCGCTAAGTTACGTAGACTGCCTCTGGTCTCGAACTTGCGATCCTCCTGCCTCTGCCTCCTGAGCCACTGGGATTATAGGCGTGCGCCACCGTGCCCGGCGTGGCCCCTTGACTTCTGATAGAAGTGGCACGCCCGGGGGTCCCACAACTATCCCCCAACCCCATTTGGCAGAAGAACTCTTGGGGAGCTGTATCCTGTCTGTGGGTGGTTAGAGCAGAAGGCCATGGATCACACTAAACCACAGGAAGGTGCAGACAGGGCACGGGCGGGAGGGAGGCAGAGACAGAGCTTCTGTTGGCCTCCACCCTGTGGACCCAGCACCCGCTGTGATCCCCACACTGACGGATGATGTTACGCATGGAGTTCCACCAGCCAGGGTACTCCCCGAGTCCTGGGGTCCAGAATATTTGTTGGGGCTCCATTGCGTAGGCCTGACCGATTATTTGCCCTTGTGGTTGACCTCTGTCCAGGTGGAATGATGCCGCGAGGCTGGCCCTGCCTCACACCGTAGCAGAGGCCAAGCCTCTCTTTGAGTGAGGTTAAATTCTTCATGGGGTTCTTCCGTAGGGCACGGGCTCCCTACATGTGTGTCAGGTGGTCTTGTGAGGGCAGAGTGCCCGTGGGACTTGGGACGAAGCCTCACGTTGGCCTGCTGTGGAAGGGTCGGTGGTAACCCCGCTGTGGTGTGGGCCCCCTCCTGCTTCACAGATGGCGACCTGGATGTCGTGTTCACCTCTTCCTCCAAGTGTGGGAAAGATAAGACCAAGTCCGTCTCGTCCACCATCTTCTTCCACTGTGACCCGCTGGTGAAGGACGGGATCCCCGAGTTCAGTCATGAGACCGCCGACTGCCAGTACCTCTTCTCTTGGTACACCGCGGCCGTGTGTCCTCTGGGGTGAGTACCATGGCCTGGACCCTCAGCATCACATCCCACATTCTCGCTCAAACCGTAGCTCAAGAATAAATGTGTGTGAGCCGGGGATGGCGGTGCACACCTGTAATCCCAGCTGCTCGGGAGGTGGAGGCAGGAGGATCTCAAGTTTGAGACCAGAGGCAGTCTGCGTAACTTAGTGAGACCCTATCTCAAAAAGTAAAAAAATGGGCTGGGGGTGCAGCTCAGTGGTCCAGCACTTGCAGAGCATGTAAGCTCGAGGCCCTGGGTTCAACCCCCAGTACCACACAAAAAAAAAAAAAAAGAAAAGAAAAGAAAAAGAAAAGAAAAAAGAATAAGGTGTGTGTGCTTGGCTTTTCCCAGTGTTTTATCAGTGAAGGATTCAAACATGTACAAACAACAGAGAAAATGATCAGTAGACTCCACACAACCAGCGCCTGCTCCAGCCACTGTCCGCAGGCTGTAGGCTGGGTCTTCACGGGCCCAGGGGAACGCAGTTCTGCTGGGAGAGCTCTGGGTGAGGCAGGGAAGAGGCGTCTCTATGCGGCTTTCTCGTGTCCTTGAGCTGTTCGCTCCTTGGCTCAGAACCACCTGCTACAAACTGCTTTCTTCTTGGATTTATTTCCTTCCTGTTTCATCCAGGCTGGTGTTTTACATAAGCTTTTTGCTCCCTGTCCTGTGACTTTAAGGTCAGGGGGAAAATGAATTCTCATCGTGTCATCAGCGGGAAAGGGGCTCTGTAGTCGACAGGGGCTGGGGTGACAAGAGCTCCGATCACGTTTCTTAGAGCTCAAGTCTGCTTTGAGTTTGCTCATCCTCAGCTATTCTAGGGCCAGGGCGGTAAGGACCCCCTGCTGCAGAAGTACCGGGAGGCTTTGGGCCGACTTTTCACTCCGTAGCACTTTTAGTTTTGGAATGTAGTGTTCTGGAGAAGTCATTGCAAAAGGAAGGATTAAAACTAGGAGTTCTTTGTGAAAGAAGCAAAACATGAACTTGAAAAAGTAGCTAAAACTTTTTTTTTTTTTTTTTGCAGTACTGGGGATTGAACCCTGGGCCTCGTGCTTGCAGGGTCTGCAAGTGCTGGACCACTGAGCTGCACCCTCAGCCCATTTTTTATTTTTTTATTTTTTTGAGACAGGGTCTCACTAAGTTTCGCAGACTGCCTCTGATCTCGGACTTGCGATCCTCCTGCCTCCGCCTCCCAAGCTGCAGAGATTACAGGCGTGTGCCACCGCGCCCGGTTAAAAGTAGCTGAAACTTCAAAGTGAGCTTCCCGTCCACTCTCTGTTAGCAAGAGGCTAAAATGCCATCAAGTCTGGCGCCTCTTTTGCTGTGGGTTTGAAGGTGGTCAGCCCAGGCCTGCGGGTCCGGTGGACTGGGTTCTTAGAAGTGGGACTTGCTGCAGGTCGGAAGTGGGGGAGCGTCTGGAGGGGGCCATTCAGAGAGCTTTGCAGTTCCACCGCAGACCCAGGAAGGAGGGTTCCACGGGAGAGCTGGTGGGCTTGGCATGCAGTGTCAGGAGCAGAGTGGCTTCAGCTTCTTCACGTTGGGAAAGCAATGCAGACTTGAAGAATGCAAAAGTTAAAATCAAGAGCAGACACTGCTCACCTGAAGCAGCCACCAGTGTCCCTTGTGCTGGGGTGGACAGATGCAGCGTCCTGGGTACAGCCGCCACTCAGCAGTCAGATGGGGTGGTCCCTGCACAGGTTTTTCCATTTTGCCAAAGTATTAAGTGTATAGTTGTTTGTTTGCAGTAATGGGGGAAGGGGTCGAACCCAGGGCCTTACATGTACTTCGCAAGTGCTCTACCACTTGCTGGATTGAATAGAATCTGTTCCCCCAAATTGGAGAATACCATTTGTCCAGCTCACCCACAGCATTTACAGAACTTTGTAAAAATTAGTGTTCAGATATCTGAACATTGGTACCATATAAAGTAGACACATGATGCCATTAAGTTAGAAATCAATAACAAGTAGTAAGTGAAACACATAAATGCCTTGGGAAATTCAACCCCCTTCTAAGTAATCCATGGTTTAAAGAAGAAATGCCAGGTAGAAATGAAAGCATACTGCCGGGCGTGGTAGCACACGCCTATAATCCCAGCGGCTTGGGAGGCGGAGGCAGGAGGATCCCAAGTTCGAGACCAGAGGCAGTCAGCATAATTTAGCGAGACCCTGTTTCAAAAAGTAAAATAAATAAATAAATAAATAAATAAATAAAATAAAATAAATAAGTAAATAAATGGACTGAGGGTGCAGCTCAGTGGTCCAGCACTTGCAGAGCATGCAAGTGCGAGGCCCTGGGGTCAACCACAAAAAGAAAAAAAAGAAAAAGAAAAAAAAAGAAAAAAAAAAAAAGAAGAGAAATGAAAGCGTACTCAGAATTGAATGAGGATGAAGTGTCCCTGAGGGGCCCTCGCTGGTGCTGCTGGCCTGGGGCGGGGAAGTCTGCAGGGTTCTCTGGCTGCTGAGTGTGGAGGTGTTCGGGCCCAAGCAGAGGCCAGTACAGGGGAAGGCAGGACTGAACAGGGAGCTTTCCCAGTTGTTTCCTGGTCTTTCTGACATCGTAGAGTGAGATCATTTGGCTTAAGCTGCTCTTCGACTCGTGGCAGGTATCCTCATGTGGCCAAGCCATCGCTGCTTGTCCTGTCCCAGTTAATCTGAACTGTTTGAGAGCCCACGTTACGTTGATTACGTTCCTAAGGGAACGGCCAGCGCTCTGAGCCTTTGGCTCCCTTGCGTGTGCGTAGCTTCTAAATCTGCCGTTTGTCGCCAACAGTTCAGGTTCCTCTCTTGGCTGCTCTCTGCCTTCTGTGGCGGAGAAGCACCTGTTGTGCCTTTCTGTGTCCTGTGTGCCTGGTGGCCCCAAATGACAGGAGGCCGGGAAGGTTGGAAATGTGACATCTTTACACAAACGCTACCCTCTGAGCAGGAGGACAAGAGCCCGGTCATCTCTCCCCTCGCGTGGCTTCTTTGAGCTTCTTCCCTGGACTGTTTACCATGGGGAGGAACAGCGCCACTTTCCCCCGCAGATCGGTTTGGTGGTGCGCGGGTGGGGTGTGTGGTGGCGTGGCTGTTTTGCCAGCAGTCCCCCCCGGAAAGGGCAGACTTGAGACAGTGGGCTCAACGGTGTCCATTTTCCACGCCAGGCTTGTCCCTGACGTCCCCTTCACCCAGAGAGTGCAGGGCTGGCCCCCCAGATGGAGCTGTGCAGAAGCTGTCCCTGGCCGAGGCTGCTCAGCAGGCAGGGAGCAGGGAGGGAGGGTGAACCCTGCCAGGAACGACAGGACGCAGGACACAGCAGCCTTGAGGCTTTTCTGCTCCCGTGTCTCCAGTTCATGACATCCTGGGGCACCTGGGGCAGTGTCTTCTGTCCATCTGCCCAACCCTGCTCTGCACCCGTTTTTTTTTTTTTTTTTTTTTAATTGGAAATTTTTAATTTACACCTTAATGTAATTCATTCTGACATGCTTTTCATTGTGGCATTTCCATATATGCATTTTGATGTACATTATTCATATAGGTTCCCCCTTACCCTCTTGTATGCTTCCCCGGCTCCCACCCTCCCCATCTAAGTCTTCTCTATCATTTACTTGGTAATATTTTTCTATATGTCCTTGGGTTCCAGTTCTGTTTAAGATAGAAACTTTTCCTGTAGTGAACTTTGTTTTTATCTTGTCAGAACAATTGCATGCATTTTCTAGACCATTTATATTGATACCATTCTTAACTTTTTTTGTTTGTTTTATTTTGATCCGACCTTTGAATAGGATTTTTCCTTCTTATAATTTTGATTCAGCTCCCACATATGAGTGAGAACATGTGGTGTTTCTCTTTTTGAGTTCGTGTTCGTTCACTTAAAATAATTTTCTCTAATTCCATCCATTTTGCTGCGAATGACCTTATTTCATTTTTCTTGACTGCTGAGTAGTATTCCATTGTGTATATATACCATAGTTTTTTATCCATTCTTCTGTTGAAGGGCACTTTAGTTGATTACATATCCTTGCTATTGTGAAAAGTCTGCACCCGTTTTCAAGGTGGTTTTTGTTGCCGTCTTCTGTGCCGTATAGGTCGGGTTTATGGCGTTGTGGGCAGCCTCGCTTGGCATTCATCTGGTTTAAGCCAGGCCCCGGGCTCAGAGCCCCTCGGGGCCCTGCTTGGTGGCTGCATCAGCAGTGACACGGCTTCCTTCGCAGGGTGGGCTTTGACGAGCCCGAGAGCACCGAAATGGATGGCCCCGAGCACAAGGGGCTCTCGGAGCGGAGCCAGGCCGTGGGCGCGGTCCTCAGCCTGCTCCTGGTGGCGCTGACCGGCTGCCTGCTGGCTTTGCTGCTTCACAAGAAGGAAAGGCGGTAAGGAGGGCATCAGGCGTGGGGAGGAACAGGGGACGCAGCAGGCACGGCGGGAGGGGTAGTGACAGAGCTTGGGCTCAGGCTTGGGTTTTAGTTTGGTTTTTGAGCCTAACAGCAACAAACATCTCAAAGGTCCTAGTCACAACTCCAGAAGCATCAGGCCCCATGGTTCTTCATATGTCTGCCTTGCCCTGACACGTCGTATGATTGGCCAGAGCTGTGGCAGCCGTTCAGGTTCTGACTTCACGTCACGTGGGATGTGCCACGGGCTCCTTGGCTCGTAGGTTCAGGAGTCTAGGACTTTGGCTTCATGTAGTGTCTAGGACTGATAGAAAATCCAGCATTTTTAGCCAGGTGCGGTGGCACACACCTGTAATCCCAGCGGCTCAGGAGGTGGAGGCAGGAGGATCGCAAGTTCGAGACCAGACGCAGTCTGTGTAACTTAGCAAAACTGTCTCAAAAGGAAAAAAATGGGCTGAGGGTGCAGCTCAGTGGTCCAGCACTTGCAGAGCATGCAAGCGTGAGGCCCTGGGTTCAACCCCCAGTACCGCAAAAAAAAAAAAAAAAAAGGAAAAGAAAATTCAGCGTTTTCCACGTGCTGGCCCCTCTGCCCTCCCCATCACACAAGTGAGCGTCTCTCTCTTGAGCGCCTGCTGTGTGTCTGGCACGGTGCCATCCTGTTGGCTGCACTTTGCTTGGAGAAGGGACCATGTTGTGTGTCAGTGAGGCCCTGGCAGGCGGTCCAGAAGGACTGACTGTGGCCACCCACAGCCACACCTGCAGAACTGGGGGAGAAGGTATGGGGTCAGGGGCAGGACATCAGATAGGCATCAGGGAGTCTCAGCACACGGGGCAGCAGAAAGATGCGGTCCCATCACACTCCCGAACGGAAAACTCAAAGGAAAACATGACATCACTTGCTGCAGGCCTTGTGACTGCGAGCGGTGGGACAGACGTTGAGTCTTTCTCATTCCAAACCCGTGTTCTTTCCACTGCATCCTGACAAATGCTGGTTTATATCCCTGCCATTCCGGTTGGTTGTTTGTGGTTCATAACGTCCGTGCTGTGGAGGGGTGTGTTTGTGGGGGACATGCAGCTGTCATAACTCAGCTTTCAGGAGTGGCACGCGTGAGGCTGTGGCTGGCTCCTGCTCGTTCTGCCCTGGACTAACCGTGGTCTCCTTTTCCACAGGGAAATTGTACTAAATAAGCTGACAAACTGCTGTCGAAGAAGCTCGAACGTGTCCTACAAATACTCAAAGGTACTGCCTGCTTTGTCTCTGGGCGGCCACACCCTCCTCTGGCAGTGTTGGGCTGTCAGCGTCAGTGTGTTGGGAGGACCACTGCGGGCAACTCAGAACCTGGGAGGGAGACCATTAGCCATCGCCTTCAGACTCTCAAAGCTCTCACCTTACATGGGTTTTGTCTTGTTTTCCTTCAAGTTTAACTCTTTATGGCTGTACACATACAATCCCAGTGGCTCTGAAGGCTGAGGCAGGAGGATCACAAATTCAAGGCCAGAGGAAGCCTGCGGAACTTAGCAAGACCCTATTGCAAAATAAAAGATAAAAAAGGGCCTGGGAATGCAGCTCAGTGGTAGAGCACTTGCTCAGCAAGTGTGAGATCCCAGGCTCAACTCCCCCAGCATGGCAAAAGTATAAAGTAAAATAAAATAAGAGCACCGAACATTTAGCTTGTTTCCACTCTTTTGGCTGTTCTTAAAAAATCATGGCAGTGAAATTTCCATGCATGCAGCGTTTGAGTAATTTCCTTTAGATAAACTCCCGTAAGAAGCCTTATCTGGGTCAGAGAACGGAAATGGGTTTGTGGCTCTGAATAGACACCGCCAAATTGCTTCCCCAAATGAGACTCTCAGCCATGAGCCTTTCTTGTGGCTTCTTTTACACACCACAGGGCCCTTTTCCCGACAGTTGGCCCCTGAACAGCCCTCCCCCCGGCACTGCTGGATGGCTGGGTTCCCACTGCCTCTCCTGCCCACTTGGCTGCAAGGCTCCTGCAGGTGGCCCCACCTGTGGCGCCCACAGCCCGCTGGCTTGGCTTGGTCTTCCTTCAAGCCACCAGGGGTTTCGTGGGCCACTTCCCCAGTTCCTGCCAGCAGGGAGGGTCCCTGAGTCACGGGGCGTGCAGCGAGCGTAACCAGGAGCAGACAGGGTGACTCTTGGGGCTCACGCGGATCTCTGCTGCTGCTCCCCGGCAGGTGAACAAAGAGGAAGAGACCGAAGAGAACGAAACGGAGTGGCTGATGGAAGAGATCCCGCTGCCGGCCGCCAGGCTCGGGAAGGAGGGGCAGGAGAACGGCCACATCACCACCAAGTCGGTGAAAGCGGAGGCCCTCACTTCCCTTCACGGAGATGACCAGGACAGCGAGGATGAGGTCCTGACCATCCCGGAGGTGAAGGTTCACCCGGGCAGAGGCGTTGGGGCAGAAAGCTCCCTCCCTGGGAGAAACCCCCAGCGCAGTGTCCTTAGGGAGAGGGAGGATGACAGGATGGGGCTGGTCCAAGGCGAGATGCTCAGGAAAGGGAAGCCCAGGCCTGGACAGCAGAAACCGGGGGCCTCTGCCAAGCTGGCGTCCTTCCACGATGACAGCGACGAAGACCTCTTACGCATCTAACTCCGTGGTGCCTACAGGAGAACGTGGCGCCGTGGGACAGCCAAGCACCTCCAACCAAATAAGACTCCGACTTGATGATGCTTCTATCATTTTGCCTTTAACAAAAACTGCTTCAAAAGGGAAGAGTTTTTGCGACGGGGGAGAGGGTGAAGGAGGCGGGGCACCCTTCCTTCATGTTTGTTTACAGTTGTTGGAATAAAGCATTGCTCAGATTGGCCACAGTGCAGTACCTCGGGCCCAGGGTTTTCCCACGTCCTCATTTACAAAGCATAGCTGCTGTGCATTTCTAAAGGGTGCCTGGGCCAGGCACATCTCAGAACAGAGGGCTGGGTATAAAAGAAAAACCCTTGCTGCTTTAGACCCTAGAGGGTGTCAGACCATTTATATGTTAGCATTTTACTTCTCTCCCCGTATTTATTGACTTTGACAATTACTCAGGTCTGTGAAAACAAAAAAAGAAAACAGCCACAGTTTCTTCCTGCCGACAGGGGGTGCCGGACACCGGGCAGCCCAGGGAGAGGGGAGCTGGAGTGTGCCGGGCAGTTTCTGGTGGAATTTGAACAGGTCATCCGTATGTCCCTGAGTTGGAGTACTCCATTCTGTCTCTTCTCTTTTGCTTTCCGTTTCTTAAGGGCACACGCGCGTGCAGGCCCTGAATGCCTAGGTCTGGGAGGGCCGCCTGCTCCATGCCTTCCCTCAGTAACGGCTGCAGCTCTTGCATGACATCTTCAAGCCTAGGTGTACAGAGCACGCTCGGCAGTATTGCTTTAGCCAGCTGGTGAGTTCAGACAGCCCAGCCGCGGACGGACCCTCATGCATGTGGGTGGAGCTGGGGTGCCAGGGAGGCGGCTGCTTTCCAGGTCTGGGCTGGAGTCTCATCTCGTCAGGTTCTCATGATACCACCTTTACTGTGCTTATTTTTTTAAAGAAAAGAAAAAAAGTGTTTAATCAACATTTGACCTATAAGAAGCCTTAATTTGCACAGTGTGTGACGTACAGAAATTGTACGGAACACAGTGGGCTAGTCTCGCCCAGCATGGGGCGAGGTGCCGGGAGCGAGGCTCCCGGTACTGGGGACAGAAGGACGGGCGGGGGTTCTTCTGCCACGTGTTGACTCATTTCTTGGCGTGTTTAATGAATGACTTTTCTTGCATCGTAGAATTGTATATAGGCTCAGTGGTATTCATATATCGAGGAGCAAACCACCTGCAGAGTGTCTTGGTTTGTGCCTGATTTGGATGGCTTATTTGATTTCAACATGAGTGTATTTTTTAAAATTGATTTTACTCTTCTTTTTTTTTTTTCAATCAACTTTACTGTAATATAAAGTATCCAACAATTTCAATAAAAAAAATAAATTATTAATTGGGTGCTGCATTTTTTTTTCTTCCCCTTGATTGTGAAACCTTGCTGACCTATATGGCCATGTTTGGCTCCCCTGGTTTTTCTGTCTGTTCAGTTTCAAAAAAAATATTCGAATTTGGGCTTTAGCTTTAGTGTCCTACTTGACCCTTGAGGAAGCAGCACTTCCGTTGTTCCGTGGGTTCTTCCCAGTTGTTATGTCTTAGCTCTGGTCCTGGTGTTCCTTCCTTCAGCTTTATCTAGATCTGAGGTCTTTTACCAAGCAGACCTCAATGGACTACGGAATTAGACTCCAGTGATCGAATAAAACATCTTGGTATGCAGCCCGATTTAACATGAGGGTTTTTTCCCCTGAACTAATTGGTAAGTCTTCTGTCTTAAATTACTAATGAAGCAGGAAGTTCCTACAGTAGTCCTCCCTTATCCCCAGTTTTGCTGTCGGAAGTTTCAGTTACCCATAGTCAACCTCAGCCCAAAAACATTAATGGAAAATTCTAGAAATAATTCCTATGTTAACACTGTGCACTATCCTGAGTGATGCATTCCTGTGTGCCCAGGATGTGAGTCATCCCCGTGCCCAGTGTATCCACTGTGTCCGCTGCCTACCCTGCAGTCACTTAGTGCCACCTTGGTTGTAAGATCCTCCATCTGCAGGATCGTAATGCACGTGCTCCGTTAACTCTTAGTTTAGTTAATAATGGCCCTGACGCGCAAGCGCAGTGATGCTGGCAATGCAGCTATGCCAAGAGGAAGCCATGAAGTGCTGCTTTGCAGTGATGTGGTGAAAGTTCAGGATTTAAGGAAAGGAGAAAATCACATGTGGAGGTTGCTGGGCTCTCTGAGCCGAATTAAATGCTATCATAGTTGTATATATTTAGGAAAAATCCTTAGTATATGTAAGTACTATTTGCAGTTTCAGACATCCACTGGTGGTCTTGGGATATATACTGTGCATAAGGTAGGACTAGTGTTAAAGTCAGCCTTTTTAGGGTCAAAATCCTCTCTATTTCATTTTTTAATGACAAATTGTTGTCAGGTGCTGTCGAGCAGTATTTGGCTCATTGCGACCCTCATAGCGTTTTCAATGGCTGGTTGTTCTGGGATTGCCTCAGGAATGGATTGCCACATCCTTCCCCCATGTTAGCGTTGCTGAGAATCGAACTCTGGACCTCAGAGAATGCAGAACAGCACTCTACCAACTGAGCTAAACCCCAGCCCGAATGACAAGTTAATCTTCCCCTTTTCTTTCTTAAGGATTTTATATTATCTCTCCTGACATAGGCATCCGGGTTCTTGTAGGGGTTCATGTTACGACCCAAGCTGCTGGTCCTTAATAAGCACTCTACCCAGGGGCTCCTCTCTTCTCCGGGTTATTGCCCCGTTCTGCCAAGACTCGCTGAAGCGCTCTCAGGAAAAAGGGACATGTGCTGGGCCGGCCATGTTGCCCTTGGTAGTTTTGGTGACAGGGCAGTGTGCGGTTACCTCTG
>VMDO01040021.1:0-12254 GCA_007922755.1 Pedetes capensis
TTCCCTTGGCCTCAAAGAGGATATTGCCTCCAAAAGGGAAAAATGGCTGAGACCTAGAGGCCAGTGATTTCTCCCCAGGAATTGACTGCAGAGTTGGAGAGAACAGAGTAATTAACTTTAGCAATGAAATTCTGTCTTGATAAGGCCATGGGGGTGGGGACGGTGTGAAGGCATAAATAGGTCAGTTTCTTTATTCAGTTTCCCTGACTCAGCAGCCCTTTGGCTGCTCCACGCAGGAGAATAGGAGCCCTGAGGACTCATGGGTCAGCAGAGCATATGCTATTTGAATAAAGCCCATCAGTGCATTGCAATAGAGCTGATCTTCAAAAACTTGCTTTTCTTACAAAAATATCAACAGCTCCGTTCTTATCCTTTAGCTACTCCACATCTCAGTGTCTTTCACTCACTATTTCTTTTCCAGAGCTAGTGTACAGAACCTGTAATCCTTCATAAAACTGCATGTTTCCCTGAGCTATGAATATTTTTCAAGCATCTGCTGAAACTGTGGAATGAATACTTTTAAAATTGCAAGCTTCCTGCTGTGCTACAGCCACCAGTCTGGACTATAACAAGATCTGATGACTTGGGAAGAGTCAACAGAATCTCCCACGAACTCGTTAATGTGCAGAATAAAGCATGCTGGCAACACGTCCTTGCTCATTCACTGGCCTTTTACTTGTAGAAACCATTATCTTCTAAGAAAGTCTCTGCTCATTTCTCTTCTGATTACCACACCCTTGTCTCGGCTCCAGAAACAGGTCTGCATCGTCTACAACATGGGATTTCCTATCAAGAGGGGTTTCCAACTCCTGACTAGGTACATTCAACTCCATTCTTAGTCCCTCCCACTCTGCATGTACCCCATGTCTAAACCCAAAAAAATCTCATGCAAAAAAATATGACTTCTATCACATTTCTAAACTACCACGGGGCAGAGCTGTATCTGGTTTACTGATCCATTCTGTCAAAACATGAGCTGGGTGGGTAAACCACTGTTAGGATGGTAAGAAGTGAGAAACTAAACGAGGAAGGGAATAGGATGAAATTGGATGTTTTTGCAATGCAGTCTTAGAGAGAGAGAGAGAGAGAGAGAGAGAGAGCCTGTGACAAGATACAGTCCCCAATGACATACCCCCAGCAACCTACTTCCTCCTTCTTCCAACTACCTCCCACCTCTGAAAGTTTCCATCACCATCGAACAATGCCATCAAGTTATGAAGCCATCTGAGGTGAAGGCTCTCTGTGGCAGCCCTTTCTCTGCGGCAGTTCTTGGCCTGTGCCCTGAGGCTCTGGGGGGAATTCTCTGAAATCTAGATGGAAGCAGCCATGCACCCATAGGTCATGCACCCTATACACTGGTGGAGATGTTGCCACCTGAACACCACCAACGTTTACTGCCTGTGCTCTCTGGAGGAGTGGACTGTGGACTGCACTATATTGGGGCCCGCTGGACTAGTACTTGGGATGGATAAGGAGCACTGTGCCAGAATTTAGAGAGAGAAAAGACGTGAAGCAGCACTTGGAAGTGATTGGCAGGTTTCCACAGGCACTAACGGACCATCTTTTAACATAATTCTGTCCCTCAGTCTTTGGCACTCTGGACCTGTTATGGGAGAGGCAGCACTAATTACCTCTGAAAAGCCTTCAGCGTCATTTTTCCTTCATCTTGATGAATACCTTGGTCCCATCCCTACTAATTTCCTTATCACACACTTGATGTCCTCTCTTGTGCAAGCTTTTTTTATTCTTTACAACATGGTCAGGCTAAGAACTTCCTAAATCTTTAATTTCTGAATCCCTTTTAATTATAAATTCTGTCTAATTCATTTCTGTCGTCTTGCATTTTACTGTAAGCAGTCAAAAGAAGCCATGTCAAATCCTAAAAGTTTTGCTTAGAGATTTCTTCTACTGAATATTCTCTCTCATCATTTGCAAGTTCTTTGTTCCACAAAGCATGAAAACACAAACACAACTTGCCCAGATTCTTTGCCAGTTTATAACAAGAATGGCTTTCTTCACGTTTCCAGTAACATGGACCTCATTTGCATCAGAGATCTGATGAGAATGGCCACTACCATCCATATTTCTACCGAATCAGGAACACATAGGTATTCTTTAAGAAGACTAAGCCTTTCTCTAAAGTTCTTCTTTTCCTGTAAGTCCTCCACAATCATTCTTTACAGTCTGCTTATGACAACATGGGAATTTTCTGCCCTATTCCTCCAACCTCTTTTAGTCTCTGTCCATTGCCCAGTTCCAAAGCAACTTCTTCATTTTTAGGTATTTGTTATAGCAGCATCCCAGGTGTTGGTATCAATGGCTGTCTTAGTTCAGGCTGCTATAACAAAATACCGTTGACTGGTTAATTTATAAACAACATAAGTTTATTGCTCACAGTTCTAAAATTTGGAAAGTCCGAGATTCACGATGCCAGAGGATTTGGTGTCTCATTAAATCTCACTGTCTGCTTCATTGATGGCAACTTGGGGCATCTTTATACAACAGAGGGACTAATCCGCTCCCCTAAGCCCTTTTATAAAGACAATAATCCCATTCATGACAGCTCCACCTGAGATGACCTCACACCTCCCAAAGGCTTCATATATTAATACTATCACCTCAAGAAGTTAGCATTCAACATATGAATTTTGGAGGGACACAAATATTCAGATAATAACAAATGGCACTTGGGGGTTTCTTGGTGGGAAGGAGTCATCCAGTGCTTAAAGGAAACAATGAGTGATAGAGAAAATCCAGGTGGGGGCACACAGAACACTGACCTGCTGAGAAGCATGTTTACTTAAGAGCAAGTGAGAGCAGAGGAAATCCGCTCAGGCAGCACTGTAGTGGAAGGGGTGGCTGAGCTGAGCTGGGCTAGGGCTTTTACAGGGCTGGCAAGGCTTTGGTGGGGGGAATTTTTCTTTTGAAAAAAGTAGGGGGTGTTTTCAGATGATTGGCATCTGGTTCTTGGTATTAAAAACATTCTGACTTTGGAGGCCAGTTTGTTTCAAATGTCTGGCCACCTGGTCTTTCATATCATTCTGATCTTGTGGCCTTATCTGGAAGCCCTTTGTTCTTAGTGAGAAGCCATCATAAGTGGAATTAATACTCTCTCCCATAGTATTAAAGGGAAGATTAACATATTGTTGACTGGTAACAAGTTAACTTGTGTTTGCATTTGAATTAGCTTGTACAATCTTTAAAATTCAGAGTAATATCATGTTTTTCAAAAGCTTTCTTGATGATGTTCAAACATGTTTACTTCATTAAAAATTTTTTTGGATATGAATGTTTTTATCATAATTTTAATATGGCAAAGTTTCAAACACAATGCATTGCAACAGTGAATAATTCTTCAATGAATTATATGCAGGTTCTTTGATTGTATAAGTGACTTTGAAATATATAGTAGTGATGTGGAAGATGATAGTTTATCAGAAGATAGTTACAATGGTATAAAAATAGTATTCTTTTTGATCAATTGTGCTTTATTCAATGCATTTAAATTTTCCTGTAACTACAGTTTAAAAAATAAAATGAAATACAAACAATTTCACCTAGAAGTAGATTGTTGTTGTTTTTAGGTGGTGTTGAGACTGTGTCCGACTTCGATAGGGAATGGGTAACTGATGATTCAAATGAATGCAGCACAGAATCTGGCACTTCCTCCAGTGGCTCTAAAAGAGCTCCTTACAAGGACTCAGTATTCAGGCTTTCAGGAAAATTTAAAGAGCACATTTTAGAGAAAAAGTAATCACTGGCTTCAAAAAGAATCACACTAGAGCATGTAGAGTATGCTCTTCAAAAGGAAGCAGAGCAAAACTAGATATATTTGCAAAACCCAATGTGTACCATGGCATGTAGGTGAATGCTACACAATTTATCCTACCAGAACATTATTAAAAAGTATATAGAAGATATGTACAAAGTTCCATTTCAGTACATTATGTATAAATAAAGTATGTTTAAGTTTAGTTTGTCTCACTTTTATATTTAATTATGGAAAAATAGCCTGTGGCATAGATTGTTTTTTTATATAAAGTAACTGGTCAACAGTGTGTTAGGAACAACCAGTAAGAGTCAAGCACAATGGCACACGCCTGTAATTCCAATGACTTGGGAGGCGGAGAGAGGAGGATTGTAAATTCGAGACCAGAGGCAGTCTGAGTAATTTAGGGAGACTCTCTCAAAAAGTATAAAAATGGGCTGAGTGTGCAGCTCAATGGTACAGCACTTGCAAAGCATGTGAGCACGAGGCCCTGGGTTCAACCTCCAGTACTGAAAAAAAAAAAAAAAGAACAAGCAGTAGATATACATAAAGAGGAATCTCTCTGTGTACTACCTACTGAGAAGAGTATAAAGTAATATTTCTTCAGCTACTTTCATATAACAGCTAACATTTAATGAACACTTACTGTTTCAGACACTACATCAACTAACTCTATTATCACAATGTCCTATGCTATAGGTAATATTACTATCCCCATTTGAAGATAAGAAAATCTCTGGCCCTGGTGGTACATGCCTGTAATCCCAGTGACTAGGGAGGTGGAGGGCTGGGATTTAGTTCAGTTGGTAGAGTGCCACTCTGCAGTCTCTGAGGTCCCTGATTTGATTCCCAGCACCACAGAGGAGAAGGACGTGGCAATCCACTCCCACAGCAATCCAGAAACAGCTATTAAAAACCCTATGAGGGTCGCTATGAGTCAGACAGGACTCAACGGCACCTAACAACAAAAACAACAGGGAGGTGTGGGCAAGAGAACCTCAAGTTCGAGGTCAGAGGCAGCCAGCGTAACTTAGTGAGACCCTGTCTCAAGAGAAAAAGAATTTTAAAAGGGGCTTGAGGATGCAGCTAAGTGTTTGAGTGCTTGCAAAGTATGTATGAGGCCCTGGGTTCAGTCTCCTAGTACTACAAAAAAAATGAGGAAATTGAGATACAAAAATATACTTTTAACTATCTCACTATGTTCTATACTAGGAGTCACAAAACATTTTCTGTAAAGTCCAATAGTGAACACATTTAGTGTCGTGGGCCACATACTATCTTTGTCCCTACTCAACTCTGCCATTTTAGTATGAAAAGAAAAATAGATACTATGTATATGAATGGACATGACCATATCCTGATAAAGTTTCTTTAGGAATAAAGTAAATAAAAGCTGCAGATTTGATCCAGATTTGGCCCAAGGGCCACAGTTTGCCAGCCTTTGCTCCATTATTCCTGGACCACAGGAGAATGTGGTTGGAGACATGTTATATCAGTGCTCTAAACGGGAGCTTGCAGATAATTTTGGTCTTGTGGTTCTGCATCACTGAGGCAGTTTGAATTAGGTATGCAATGTGTCCTAGAGACATAACTGCTGCTTATGGGTGCCAACAAGAGCCGTTGGCCTCCAAAAGGAGCCATTAAGTGGGGATCCCAAGGAAAACCCCCATCAGAATGCTGTGGTTGTTAGGTGCTACCAAGTTGAGTCCTACTCATAGTGACTCTCAGGGTTTTCGATGGCTGGCTGTTTCAGAATTTTTTCATGAGTGGATTGCCATGTCCTTCTCTCATTTTTAAATTTTTTTTCAGTGTTGGGGATTGAACCCCAGTCCTCAGAGAGTGTGGAGTAGCACTCTACCAACTGAGCTAAACCCTGTCCCCCATCAGGATAGGGAAGAAAATACAGGCCTGGCATCGTTAGACATGTTCTAAAATTAATCCCCATAATTATAAAGGCAGAGTGCATCAGAATCACCCATCTTAAGAACAATGCCATTCAGTGGATATTTGAGGCAAAGGATGAGAGAGAAGTATCCTTATATTATTTATAATTTAATATTGGCAATTTCAGCATAAACAGTATATAAATTAACTTTCTTCTGCAGCCTATGTTCAGACAGTTACTATTTGAATTGCCCTAATCAAGAATGCATACTCCAGAATTGGTTATTTAACATTGGAAGGATCCTATTTCAGAAACCCTCACTCCAAAGGGGCTGCTACCAGCCTCTAGATAAAGCTGTTTAAATCTTCAGTAGAGGATTGGTTAGGTAGCCTGAAGATTTGTGACTTTCTAGAAAGTTTCCCTCAAAGCTCTCCTAGGTGACACTGTCCAATCTGAAAAGACCAGCTGCTTTATGTATTCAAAATGTTGTTGTTGTTAGGTGCCTTCAAGTTGGTGTCCGACTCATAGTGACCCTGTGTGTACAACCAGTGAAACAGTATTGTTGGTGCTTCTCTGCTATTCATAGGGCTTTTGATGACTGATTGAATTTTAGGAGTGGGTTGCCGGATCCTTCTTCCAAGCTGACAGCACCTGATGTTCCCAGGCAATCTCCTATCCAAATACTCACCAGGTTTGACCCTGTTTAGCTTCCAAGATCTGATGGGATCGGATGCCACAGTGGTACAGCTGCAGTTTTATGTATTCAAAACAGCATCCTAATTGTAGAATGTTGTTTTTCTTAATCTTCATGCTATTATTAAATAAGGAATTCTGTCACCTGAGCTTACTAACATGATAATTAACTCTGCCTTCTTAATATTCTTTGTCTCACAGAATACCTTTAATGTGAAGTGCTTTGTCTCAGTGCCTAGAGGTCCTAAAGGGACAGAAAGCAAGAACTGTCTGCATAAATAGATTGGGCAACTGTGTTTGTGCCTGCTTGTTAGTAAGTGCTGGCTCATGTGCCAGAACGTGGTCTGAGTCTTGCTTTCATTGTAACATACCACCTGGTCACAAGGCTATAAAGAAGAGGCATGTAGCTCCCATACACCTCTAATTTTCCGAACCTATTGTTATCTACAGAAAACTCCCTGACGAATATTTGACTAAGAGATTGATTTAGGTCAGGTTCAACTTTTTATCCAGAATATCTTTGATGCAAATTGCTTAATTTGGTGCCATTGTGAATACCAAAGGCACAGAAGACATGTTCCCTATCCTTCAAGAAATTGCAATTTGGTAAGGTAGGGGAAAGAAAATATAATGGCCATATTTTAATGTTTTCTAAGGATTGCTATTTTCAAACTGACTTTGCATTGGCTATTCACTCTATTTATAGGGCATTTATCAGCCATATTCATATACATGCATTTCCATCAATCTCATTTTACAGCTGAAGAAACCAGAAAATGAAAAATTATAAACACAGCTCAACAAAAATGTGATATTTCCCTAAAGCATTCAGGTATTTATTAGTAAAACTGATTGAAAAGGTAAGTTGGAGGACACAAAGATTATTGCAAGCAAAATGTGGTTGAATGGTGGAATCGAGAAGTAATTCAAAGAGGAACATTCTTATCCAAATCAAGCTTGAAATCCCTCCTACATAACCAATCACAGACAAGAAACTTGTTCACATGCATTGAGTCAATGCTCTCGGAAGAAAATCCACTCAAGTACAGAGTGCAAGCTGTAAACAGTTGAGCTGCCACAATCAATCAGTCTCCTGAGATGTTTGCACAAGTGTACACATCTGGATTTCTTATGGCCCATATTGAAACCAAAAACTGACTTCTGGATAATCATATTTGTAATTATGCTCTTAAAATTGAGTAGCATAATTCAGAAGGGATTTATTTCTGAGCATAGTCTTGAATTTTAACCCAATCCTGTTTAATTCAAAGGACCACAGTGGTCGTCAGTAATGGAGTCACAGTCATAAAGACTGGAGATTGCATATATATATATATATATATATATATATATATATATATAGTCTTGTTTTTTGTGTTTTGTGGTTTTGTTTTTGCTTTTTCCTGTCATGCTATCCATTATATATGACATGTTAACATTAAGCCATATCCATGGATTCTGTCTGTAATCCCTTAAATCCAGGAGAGACAATGGTATTCATGATGGAATAACAGTAATGTTATAATTCTGTAGATCCCTTGTAACTGTGTGGAAGGGACAGCTACCCAGCTGTGACATAGCCCTCCCATCTTAATGAAAATCAAAACTAAGTAGTTCTGCCATGGTGATCACTATGCTCAATAGAGTTGCATGATAATCTACTCAATCTCTTGCCAAATCTCAAAAAGGAAAATTCTCCAGCTGCACACACGTAGAAAAAGATTTCTAGCTTCTGAATCAGACTTTGAAGTTACATGAGTTATGGTACACATAGTAAACAATGTCACTGACTCATGTCTGGGAGTCAGGGCTCCTGGCTTGTAGAATGCCAGTTCATCTCAGGCTTAGTAGGTAGTGCTCCAAACCAGTGGCTGCCACAGCACCCTAACTAACATGTCCTCATTTGGGCTTTCAAGAATCCCTTATAGTTGGAGAGCAACTATAGCAATATCCCCTCCATGTCTCCACTCTGGGATTGGGGTGAGCAGTCTTTCCATCTGTCCCTTCATAGCCTTCCTGCATATGGAATCCTAACATATACTCCCTCTGCCCCCTTCCTCTGTTTCCACACCCCAACAAAGAATCATACTCTCCTATGATCTTAGAGTTTCTGAGAAAAGTCCTTCTTTCCTACACAATTGTTTGGCAACCCCTAGGGTACCATATAAAAGCATTACAGAGAAACTGTAGACACACATTTTCATGGATCAAAATCAGAAGAATAGGTATACTTGTTATAGGAGTCCTAGGCCATAGGGGTCTGACCTCAGGAAGTCCCAACAAATTATGTCCAGACACTTTACCCAGAAATCAAACAGAAAAGTGATGGTGAGCTGGACACCATGGTGTATGGCTGTAATTTTAGCGAATCAAGATTCTGAGGCAGAAGGATTGTGAGCTTGAGGCCAGAGGCAGCCTGAACAACTCAGTAAGACCCTGTCTCAAAGTAGAAAAATAAAAAAGGGGCTGGGGTGCAGCTTAGGGGTAAAGCACTTGTCTAATATGTGTGTAACCCTCGGCTCAGCTTCAGTACTGAAACAGAGAGAGAGAGAGAGACAGAGAGACAGAGAGAGAGAAAGACAGAGAGAGAGAGAAAGAGAGAAGAAGAAGAAGAAGAAGAAGAAGAAGAAGAAGAAGCAGCAGCAGCAGCAGCAGCAGCAGCAGAAGCAGAAGCAGAAGCAGAAGCAGAAGCAAAGAAATGTGGGAAATAAATTTAATCAATGTAGTTCTATCAGAAAGACAAGGCAGGCACAGCACCACAGCCATCTTCAGATTGTTGTCTGCTTGATCTTTATCACAGTTCTGGTCATATCGGTGGAGTCATATCAGTGTCAAAAAAAAAGCTGTTGCTTAGGGGAAGGGAAGCCTATGTAGTCTCCATGTGCTTTTTGTGATGTTTATCAGATCTGTGATCCTGGAAGGGGGTCAGCTCAAGTTTCATGAGAAGACTGCTAGTGTTTAGTGAGTATATTCATTACTTTTACATCACCATGGCTAAAATACCTGACAGAAACAACTTAAGAAAAGCAAGGTTTATTTTGGCTCATGGTTTTAGAGGATCAGTCCATCATGGCAGAGAAAGCATGGCCTAGGAGCTCAGTCCGTGGTGGCAGGAACATATGGTGGAGGCTGTTTACATCACAGAGGATCAGGAAGCAGAGAGCAAGGCCTGAACCAGGGGCTGGGTATCACCTTCAGTAGCTCTCCCCAGTGACCTACTTCCACCAGCTAGGTCTCTCCTTCTAAAGGTTCCACAGCCTCCCAAAATAGCACCACCACTTGGGGACCAAGTTTTCAAATATGAGCCTGTGGGGGGATATTCTACGTCCAAATCCTACCAGGGGAGCAGTCTCATCATGGGGTGATCTGCCTACAGGGCTCTGCTGTTCCTGGAAGGTTTAGGACAATGACTGAAGGCTTCTAGCTGCCACTCCAGGGGTCTGGAATAGGACATTGCCAAAGCACACAGATAGCAATCTGTTGAAAATATCTTAGTTACTCTTATCTTGATGCTTTCAGCCTTGAAGGGAAAGGATTACCAGCCATAGAGAATACTCTTTAAATGATTGGTATGCCTATGTCCAGAGCTGAGCAGGAATTTGACCCTATGTTTTAAGATAAGAAAGGAGGCAGGTACAAAATGAAGGCAGAGACATCATGTTTTATCCTGCCTTTAGTTACCCTTTGGGGCCCTGCAAGCCCAAGTGAAGAGTTAGTGCTTGTAGCAAAAGCACCCTCTAAGTTCTTGTTACACTGGCAGATTCAGTAAATTTCTAAATACTGTTGCTTATTGAAGTTCTTGAAATAATTTGGAATTGAGGCCTTCAAAATACGAATTTTACTTAACAGTGAATAGTGAGGCTGATTGGTGAGAGGATGGGACTCATATTACATTAAATGTGCACCTATCCTTCTCAGTTAAATAATCGATCAGGCTGGTTGGACTGAAATATCAAAGTCATAAGACAAAGCCAGGAAATATAAGAATATAAAGTAAATAGCAGCATGTCCTGAACTGGCAGCTTATGTAAATAGTAGATGGCAAGTTCTGTTCTCAAACAATGGAAAAAAAGAGGAAAACAAAAAGATCCATTTGAAAGATAGCCTACTACCTAATATTTCTATCAATAGGGGAGGAGTCCCCGTACAGGAATTCTGTACCCACTGACTGATGAATGGAATCACAATTTTTCACTTTGAGGTGGTCACTGATTGTTTAAAGACAAGCAGCATGGTGTAGAAAACGGTCTTAGAATGAAGTTCTGGTTCTCACAGAACAGAAATTTTCAACCCTGTTGCACATTAGAATCACTCAAGACATGCTAAAACCAAAGATGCCTGGATTTTTAAGGAATTGCCAGAACCTGGGCCTGGATTAGATTCCGGCGCAGAGTAGATTCAAGAATATATAGTATGCATGTGATTTTGCTTTAATCTATGCCCTGAGGAAGAGGTAAAGTAGAACCTGAAGGGAGATTAACTAGTCCATATTCTTCAGTATATAAAGCACCAAGACCCAATAAAATGAAGGAACTTGTCCAAAGTTACAAATCCAGTCCCTAGTGGGGACAGGCACTGGAGTTTAGCTCAGTTGGTAGAGTGTTGCTCTGTACTCTGAGGACCTGAGTTCAATCCCCAGCATGCGAAAATGAGAGCAGGATGTTGTAATCCACTCCCAAAACAATCCCAAAACAGCCATTGAAAACCCTATGAGGGTTGCTATGAGTTGGACTCTGATGGAACCTAACAACACCCACAGTGGGGCCAAGACAAAAATTTGTGTCCAACACTATCCAGTGCTTTCTGTCATATTACAAAAGTGACTCATAAACTTTGAATTTACCAAATTGCATTGGTATAAAGAAGCCATAAGCCAGGCACAGTGACTCACTCCTGTAAGCCCAGCAACTCAGAAGGTGGACGCAGGAAGATCACAGGTTCGAGACCAGAGGCAGCCTGTGACATAATTTAGTGAGACCTTGTCCCAAAATAAAAAGTAAAAAATGGGCTGGAGGTGCAGCTCAGTGGTAGAATACTTGCAAAGTATGTGTGAGGCCTTGTGTTCAACTCCCAAGTGCTGCAAAAAAAAAAAAAAACCCAACAAACAAACAAACAAACAAACAAAAAACTATAAGCCAGAACAAATGGGTAATCCTACATACCACCAATAAATATTGACAGTCATTTTTTTTTTTTTTTGCAGTACTCATGAGTTGAACCCAGGGCCTCACATATGCTCTTTGTAAGCGCTCAATCACTGAGCCAAACACATTCAGCCCATTTTTTCCCTTTGTATTTTTGGGACAGGGTCTCACTAAATTACACAGGCTGCCTCTGGCCTCAAACTTGTGACCCTCCTCCCTCTGTCTCCCAAGTTGGCTGGGATTAAAGGTGTGTGCCACCACTCCCAGTGACAATCATTTTTATTGTGCAATTTTGACCTTAGAGACAAATAGCCTTGAGATCAGCTTTCAGAAACCTGGAACACAACCTTTTCATAAGTAGAAGTGCTGCTGTATATTCCATATGATAGACAATTATAGTTCTATTCTGATACATTCAACTCCCAAGAGCCGAGAGGGTAATTAAACCTATAACTCATATATCAATGGCATAGCCAAATATTCACAAGGCAAATCTTGAAAATCAACTTTTAAAATGAGAAATCAGTTACTAAGGAAGCACAATCAATTAAGAATTCACCATTTCATGTTCTCACTCATATGAGAGAGCTGACTCAAAATTACAAGAAGGAAAAATCCTACTCAAAGTTCAGATCACATTAAAAGGGGGGGAGGGAAGATAAGAATGAGGTCAATACAAATGGACTAAAAATCACATGTAATTGTTCTAACAAGATAGAAACAAAGACCACTACAGGAAAAGTTTCTATCTTAAACAGAAATG
>VMDO01040022.1:0-12211 GCA_007922755.1 Pedetes capensis
CTATTGTCAGTGCTTCTCTGCTGTTCATAGGGTTTTCAATGGCAGATTGATTTTTGGGAGGGGGTTGCCAGGTCCTTCTCCCAGCCTACAGCTTCTGGTGTTCCCAGGCGGTCTCCCATCCAGGTACTAACCAGGCCCGACCCTGCTTAGCTTCTGAGATCTGACGGGATCGGATGCCACAGGGCTATAGCTGCAGGCGTTCAACCTCTAGCACCGCATAAATAAAAAATAAAAAATGAGGAAGCACACAAGCCTGCTAGAGGGACATTGACGACATCTAACAATACTGTGCCTACAGCCTTAGCCCTGTGGCTTCCGATCCCATCAGAACTGGGAAGCTAAGCAGGGTCGGGTCTGGTTAGCACTTGGATGGGAGACCGCCTGGGAACACCAGGTGCTGTAGGCTTGGGAGAAGGACCCGGCAACCCACTCCCAAAAAATCAATCCGCCATTGAAAACCCTATGAAAAACAGAAGCACCGACAATAGTGTTTCGCCTGTTGTATGTAGGGTCGCTCTGAGTCGGATACGGACTCAATGGCACCTAACAACAACAATACTGTTTGGGTAAACAGTAAGGACATTCATCTTCTGCCGGCTAACAGTCAAGTTACATTGGTGGATATCTGAATATTCAGCCTTTGCAGCTCCGACATAAATGCCAATGGATCAGCAATTTAAAGCATTTTTAAAAAACCTCATTGCTTTACAATTAAGGTCTGACAAGGGAGGAAATTTCTGCACCCCGTATAAATTATACATCAGAGAAAATAAAGAGCAGCACAGGAACCAGGTCAATGAACTTGGGCCCAACGATGCTAACCACGTGGTCCCCTTGGGACTAACAGGCCCTGCCCCATGCCTACCAGGGTTGCCAGGTGTCAGGTTACAGTTGACAAAGAACAGGGGCTGCTCCCATACTAAGGGGAGAGATTTGCAGGTCGCAGCTTAACCTAATCACTGACCCTTTCTAAAGGAAGGGAAGCTTGCTTTTCACAAAGGGAAAGACTAACATCCTTGAACAGTTGCTTCGCTGGAACAGCTGGAGCCACAAGTAGCTCGCAAGACAGATAAAATAGCAGTTTATGCAAGAACAGATATGCTGGCTGCAGAGTTAGAAGGACAAAGGCTCTGAGGAAAAAGTGCGTCATGACACACATAACTTGTTATCAAGTTCTCGCAGCAAAACGTTTCAAAGCAGGTGGTACACGAGGCCAGATGTTTTCGGAGATAAAAAAAGCGTGGGACCTTGAGGTGCCTAACCTTGATCACAGAAATCAAAGAAGTTGACTGTGAACTGTTGATCAAAAACAGTGCTGCTCCAGCTAATGCTACCCACTCCCCAGAAAGCACTATAAAACCTCTCCCTCTTTCCTTGCCCTGTTTATTGCTGAACTCGACCCACCTACACCTAGGAGCAAATAAACTTAGCTTTTTGGCCCCACACTAGGTCTCTGGTTACTTTGGTTACTGGAGGTTAAAGAGCCCTAGCCTGCAGCCATAGCACTGTGGCATCCGATCCCGTCACATCTCCAAGCTAAGCAGGGTCGGGCCTGGTTAGTCCTTGGATGGGAGACCGCCTGGGAACATCAGGTGCTGTAGGCTTGGGAGAAGGTCCTGGCAACCCACTCCCAAAGAACAGCCAGCCATTGAAAACCCTATGAATAGCAGAAAAGTACTCAATAGTATTTCATCTGTTGTAAGTAGTGTTGCTATGAGTTGGACACCAACTGGACAGCACCTAACAACACCACCACCAAAGAGCCCTAAAACTAGGGTGTGGGGCCCTATGCTGTGCCACCCCAGTCTCCCCTCAGGCTGAGGATTCATTGGGTGTATAGACAGCTGATGACCCTCCCTAAGTCCTTCCTGTCGCCACTGTCATCAGCCAAAGAGCCTCTGCCAGATGCCAGGTGGAATACCTTTGTGGGCTTCCACCCTTCCGCAATCGCCTTGCCTGGAACTAACAGCTATTTCAGGAATGGGCTTCTCTTGCAAGGGCTGTACAGACAACACCTGTGCCCTCACCCAGCCCTCACCCAGTCTCCACAATGCATACAGCTCATGTAAAATATAGCACAATATCAAGTCAGATCCCTGGGGACTCAGTGCTGATGGGAGCCCCTCAGGAACTGTCCATGGTAGGCAAGAAAACTGGGGTGAAGTCTACAAGGTATATTTAAAACCAGTACGATCAAATGTAGTGATGGGTCATCCAAGATCCCAAAACAAAAAACTTTTTCAAAAAGATATTCATTTTAAAGGTTTAATTATCTTTTTATATGAACCAAGACACCTTTTAAAAGTTGCTCATATAACATGTGACATATAACATGTGACAACAATAATAAACAAATTAAGGAATTTTTTAAGCCCTTAGAAAATACTAATCAATTTTCAAAATAATAAACTCAAACTGAAACTAACATAACAAAACATTCTTTCATTTTATAATGTAGGGATCATAAAAATTATAAAATCAACAATTTTTATGAGAGCAATCATAAAATATGGACAATGGTGCCAAATCCACTCCTTATAGAAAACAGGAACAATATTTTAGTCTTTGGGTAAGTAGTTAATCTCTACAGTTACTACACTCAATATTTGTACTGGAATGAACCTTACAAATAAATTTTGAGCAGAGACCACATTTTTTAAGTATATTTATTGCCTTTTCTTTTTGGTCACATAAATAGCATCAACAATGGTAATGTGAACAAAAAATACCTTTCATAATTGGTATCATATGTGACATCATGAAGCACTTACCTGTCCTCAGGTAAGTCTCAAAATGGGATGTACTGAGCTGACTGCAGTGGCACACACCTGTAATCCCAATGGATCAGGAGGCAGAGGCAGGAGGATCAAAAGTTCGAGACCAGAGGCAGTCTGCGTAACTTAGTGAGACCCCTGTCTCAAAAACTGAAAAAATGGGCTGGCGGTGCTGCTCAGTGGTTCAGCACTTGCAAAGCATGCAAGTGCAAGGTCCTGGGTTCAACCTCCAGTACCACAAAAAAAAAAAAAAAAAAACTAGGATTATTTTTTAAAAAATAGCAAAATTTTATTTCCAGTAGCCGTCAAGGGTTAAACGTGACATAACAAGTTTGTTTAAATATGTAAATATACCAGAAATTATATCCTTCCAATCATCTAAACTTACAATGACAAATTTAAATATCAACTTAAATATGTATAAGGGAGTACAAAGACTTTGATTTTTAAAATTATTTGAGGATACACACAAGCAAGAGTTTAAAGAGGAGAATGCTGGGGCCTTGCTACTGAAAAGTGGTCCAAGGACGAGCAGCATCAACATCACCTGAGTGCTTGTCAGAGTGATGAATGTTAAGCTGCGCTCCAAACCTAGTTAAACATCTATGTTTTACTCAGATCTCTAGATTTATATACAGATTAAAGCTTGAAACCAAGATCTCCAACACAATCAGTGCCTGCAAGTTTCCCTTGCTTCACCTCCTCCCAACCCTTGATGGTGTCAGACATTTAAATATTTGCCAATCTGATGAGTGTAAAATGGATGCTTATCCCTGTTATTTTAAATACTATGCCACCAAACTAATGTATAACCCTTACTTGTCATTCTAGTAAAGGGAGATTTGTGTTAGCTCCAGTTCTTCACTGTTATAAAGAATGGCACTAAAATGATCTCTACCATGTATCACTGTGGTTAAACAGTCTTTGAGGCCAGGCTGACTAGACTAGACTATGAGCTGTATTTTTGTTGTTCTTCCTAGGTACGGTTGCCAGATGAAATAGACTGGCCTGTATTTTCTTCTCTTATTTAAGAAAGAGAACAATTTTGTAGCATAAGTTTGTTCTGTGCAATATACGGGATATGCCTGTCTTAGGGCTGGGATTTAGCTCATTTGGTAGAGTGCTGCGCTGCAGTCTCTGAGGTCCCGAGTTCAATTCCCAGCACTGCAAAAATGGGAGAAGGGCCTGGCAATCCACTCCCAAGGCAATCCCAAAAACAATCTGCCATTGAAAACCCTATGAAGGTCGCTATGAGTCAGATACCGACTCGATGGCACCTAACAACAACAACAACAACACAACAATCTGTTTCTACTGGGGCTGGGATTTAGCTCAGTTGGTAGAGCACCACTCTGCAGTCTTTGAGGTCCCTGGTTCAATTCCCAGCACTGCAAAAATGGGAGGAGGACATGGGAATCCACTCCAGAGGCAATTCCAAAACAATAAGCCATTGACAACCCTATGAAAGTTGCTGTGAGTCGGACTCCACTCAATGGTACCTAACAACAACAGCTGCTAAAACAAAATGCCTGAGACTTGGTAGTTTAAAAATAAGAGAAATCAATGTTCTCATAGTTCTGGCAGGGAGAAACCCAAGATTAAAGGCTTCGCATGTTTGTCTGGTGAAAGCTGCTGTCTTCTCCCAAGATGGCCCCTTAAATAGTATGGCCTCATATGGCAGACGCTGGAAGGAGAATAAATGCCCTTGATCAAGTCCTTTTACGAGGATACCTGATCCTGCCTAAGGCATAGGGAGAGCTCTGCCCTGTTCCTTAATCACAGCCCCCGCAGGCCCACCTCTGAATACTATCCTGGAGAAGCCTGTACTTATACTGCCATGCTGTTCATTGTTTATCTGAAATTCAATTTTAACCAAGCGTCTTGTGTTTTTATTGGCTAAATGTGGCCACCCTAACACTGGGCAAAATCTAACCTGCATTTTCTTATCTGTAAAATGGGGATAGTGGGACTTGTCAAGTAGTCGGGTTGTCGTACGGTGAAATGAGGTAAGCCATGGAGAGTACCTAGGATGGAGTCTGAAACATAGCACTAGCTCTTCTCATACAGGTGTCTTAGAAGAAACTCCTGGAGAGCCAGGTGCGGTAGCACATGTCTATAATCCCCACAACTCGGGAGGTGGAAGCAGGAGGATCGCAAGTTTGAGACCAGAGGCAGTCTATGTAATTTAGTGGGACCCTGTCCCAAAAAGTAAAAACTAAATAAAATAAAATAAAAAAAGGGCTGGGGGTGCAGTTTAGTGGTCCAGCAATTGCAAAGCATGCAAGTGTGAGGCCCTGGATTCAACCCTCAGTACAGCAAAGAAGGAGGAGGAAGAGGGGGAGGACTCAGGGAAGGATGTTTTAGTTACAGAACTCCTGGTCTTAATTTAAGGCTTGTTTAAAGATTTCATCACACCAAAACTGTTTCGTGAAAAGCCTTGAACGTGTTGTTGTTGTTGTTAGGTGCCGTCGAGTCGGTATCCGACTCATAGCGACCCTCATAGGGTTTTCAATGCCTGATTTTTTTGGGATTGCCTTGGGAGTGGATTACCAGGCCCTTCTCCCATTTTTTTTTTTGGTGCTGGGAATTGAACTGGGGACCTCAGAGACTGCAGCGCAGCGCTCTACCAACTGAGCTAAATCCCAGCCCCTTGAGCGGGTTAGCAGGTACTTATCAACTAGCTCTAGAATACAAATCAGATTTTAAAATGTCCATGCAAAATCAAAATTACCATCTATATGCAAATATGGATTTACTTTCAACCACACTTGAGGCAGGACAGAAAGACAGGGAAATCTGGGGGACGCGGAAAGGGAAAGAGCTTTCACCCCAGGATCTTGATTTGAACCTCGCCAGCTAAGAATCAAGAACTTTCGCACAAGCACCAAGAAAACTGCTGTGAGGGCTGCCCACATAGAGATGTTATTCTGAGTAGATATTTTAGACAATGAAAATGTTAAAATGGTAATAAGCTATACTTGGGCCTTTTTTTTCTTTTTTTTTTTTTTCAGTACTGTGGGTTGAACCCAGGGCCTCGCACTTGCATGCTTTGCAAGTGCTGGACCACTGAGCTGCACCCCCAGCCCATTTTTTTTACTTTTTTTGAGACAGGGTCTCGCTGAATTATGCAGACTGCCTCTGGTCTCAAACTTGCAATCCTCCTGCCTCCACCTCCTGAGCTGCTGGGATTACAGACGTGCACCACCACGCCCGGCAAATGTACAGAAACTTTGAGTTTGACCTTGTTTTCCTCTCTCTAGCTCTGTGCTTCTTTGAGACATGCCCAGACAACTCCTTCCTGACTCTTTTCTTAAACCTATATGATTGATCCACCCTGCCTCCAGCCATGGCCCTGTGGCATCAGATCCCATCAGATCTCAGAAGCTAAGCAGGGTCGGCCCTGGTTAGTACTTAGATGGGAGACGGCCTGGGAACACCAGCTGCTGCAGGCTTGGGATTGGGAGCCCAATCTCAAAAATCAATCTGCCATTGTAAACCATATGAACAGCAGAGAAGCACTGACAGTTTCTCCTGTTGTATGCAGGGTCGCTATGAGTCGGACACTGACTGGACGGCACCTACCAACAACAACATGATGTACCCTGGGGCTGGGGTTTAGCCTGGTTGGTAGAATGCTGTGCTACACTCTGTGAAGCCCTCGGTTCGATCCCCAGCACTGCAAAAATGGGAGAAGGACGTGACAATCCACTCCCAAAGCAATCCCAAAACAATCAGCCATTGAAAACCCTATGAGGGTCGCCATGAGTCGCACGGATAGCACCTAACAACAACAACATATGATGTACCCTATAATCTCATTTTACTAATAGAAAAACCTAAACAATGGAACTTCTTTTGATCTCACTGGCACCTTCCTAGCCTGTGACAGAGGCCTTTCTGGTGGAAAGGCCTGAGGGTCACATCACACTGCACCCAGAGCTGGGCGTCCAGGACGAACCACACGGGATGTGTCCTGGGTTAAGTAAAACTGGAGGAAATCCATGCCTGCCTCTCTTTCTGCTTTTTCTTCTTTGCTCTCTTGGTAAGTCTATGTCAGTCTTGGATGCCTATCTCTCTCTCTCTCTGAGTGCCCGCATGTATTCTAAACTGGGTACTTACTAAACTCTATAACTTTCTTTCACTTTCTCTGACTCACCATGAAATTCTTTTCTGTGACGAAGCCAAGGACTTGTTTAACCTGAGCGGAGGGCCCAACTGGAGGAACTCCTCAGGGTAGGTGGTCACGCTAAACTGTATCTCTCTGCTGGGCCTCCAGTAATACACCAAATACTGGGATATTGATTCTGATGCGTTCTATTCCAGCGTCAAGTGACACTATTCAAGAGGAGATTGTCTGAGGGATATGTTAAAGTATTTCTAGGACCTGTTCATAGGGTCTACTACCTGAACTAAATTATGTTACAAAGCTAAGACCTCATGAGAAGACTTGAGTGAGAGAGAGAGAGAGAGAGAGAGAGAGAGAGTTGTTGTTGTTGTTAGGTGCCGTCGAGTCGAGTCCGACTCATAGCGACCCTCATAGGGTTTTCAATGGCTGACTGTTTTGGGATTGTCTTGGCAGTGGATTGCCAGGTCCTTCTCCCATTTTGGGGTGCTGGGAATTGAATTCGGGACCTCAGAGACTGCAGCGCAGCGCTCTACCAACTGAGCTAAATCCCAGCCTATTTAGGGAGGGAGGGAATATTTGTTTTTCCTTCAGCAAAGCTGATACTAACAACATCCATTCTATGTACTTACATATATATTTTCTCATTTCTTTAAAACTAGAAAAAAAAGGTACTTTAAAAAGATATTCTGTGTTTATATTACATAATTGTCTTTTCTCCTTCAGGCACAGACTTTTCATCCTGATTTTAACAGATTCATGGGTTTCTCACAAGCAATTTTACCAACTTGTGAGAAGCAGAAGGGCATAATATATGGGCCAAGTTTGTGATTACAATACAGCATAATTTGGTGATTTTTTTTTTTTTTTTTTTTTTTTTTTGTGGTACTAGGGTTTGAACCCAGGGCCTCGCACTTGCATGCTTTGCAAGTGCTGGACCACTGAGCTGCACCCCCAGCCCAGTTTTTTACTTTTTAAGACAGGGTCTCGCTAAATTCCACAGACTGCCTCTGGTCTTGAACTTGCAATCCTCCCGCCTCCGCCTCCTGAGTTGCTGGGACTACAGGCGTGCGCCACCAATTGGGTGTATTTTGTACTACATTAAGATCCACCTTCTGAAGGCTTGGTCTGGTTACCCCGGCCATCTACGGTGTATCAGCCAGTTTTTCCTGTCTGTTTCTAGCCATAGTTTTTTTGTATAGTATTTTGCTAAAGAGATGGTTAAAAAGAGATTGTAAACTGGTTCTTTTTTATTTCCATGTATGGGTAAATGAGACACACAAATTCCAACAGTGTCTCCTCTGCTCCCTGCTGCATCCTGGCTCCCCGAAGCCTTCCTGGCCCAGCGTCAACATGCAGTTGTTGACTAAATGAGCCTAAGAGCGTCAAGTTGTTTGCTGCTGTAAAGACTCGTTCGTCTCTGGCATAGGCCATGATTGGGGATCCTGTTGTCAGCTGGGTGAGAGATGCAGCCCAGCGTTGCTGCCTAACCTGAGGAGCTCCCCAAGTCGGGACCTCTGCTCAGGGTAAGCTGGGTCCTTGCCTTCATCACAGAAAAGAATTTTCAGACTAGTCAGAGAGTGAAACAAAGCTAGTGGGTTTAATAATATGCATTTGAAACATAAATGTGGGCTTCTTAAAAGAAGAGAGAAGCCCTTAGATGTGTTTACAATGCACACACACACACGCACACGCGGCTTTACAAGTGGGCTTAGGGCGGTGTCACTAAGGTAGATTTACAGAAAGGTGTCACAGGGGCGTTGTCTGGGCCTAAGCGTGGCTGCTAATCCCATTTGTGAGACTAGGTTAAACTCAGAGGTTTCATGTCTTTTGACTCTAAGCATAGTTCATTGCTACTTTAACACTTTTATTATTTAAAATGTCTCTCAAAAATAAGGTCTCTATAAACCGGGCGCAGTGGCTAACGTCTGTAATCCCAGCGGCTGGGGAGTCGGAGGCAGGAGGATCACAAGTTCCAGACCAGAGGCAGTCTATGTAATTTAGTGAAATCCTGCCTCAAAAAGTGAAAAAAAAAAAAAAAAAAAAGGGCTGAGGGTGCAGCTCAGTGGTCCAGCACTTGCAAAGCATGCAAGCACAAGACCTTGGGTTCAACCCCCAGTACCGCAAAAAAATAAATAAAATAAAATAACATCTCTATGCAGGCAGCTTGGTAGTTGCACCAAAGTTCCTGATTCACAGCTGGTAAGATTTGAACTACATTCTGGGGTGAAAGCTCTTTCCCTTTCCACGTCCCCTACCTTTCCCTGTCTTTTTACCCCAGCCCTCTAACTTTCCTGCTCCTTTCAATGTGTCCCTTCGCTCATGCTCATTCTCCCTGTCTGTCTGCCTCTCTCTCTCTCTCTCTCTCTCTCTCTCTCCCTCCCTCCCTCCCTCCCTCTCTATTGTCTTTGTGATTAAGCCTCTTTCACCTTCCTAGCCACTTCCTCCAGGGTGAACCCCACAGCATCCCTCAAACCCCAAGAAGTACTTTGGGCACCTGGGAGTCCACCGCACCACCAGCCGGGGCACCCCCTGCTTCTCCCCTAGCCCTAGCTGAAGAGTTGAGAGTTGGCCAAAGCACAGAAGAACAGGGCACAATGCCAGAAGTGTCTGGAGAACTGTGGGCCAGGCCCACAGGAAAGCAAAATCAGAGGCAGGAAAGGGGGAGTGGCTGGGAAGGACCGAAGAGCCAACAGGAACGAGCGAGCAAGCCAGCCCTGAGAACCAAACCACTGCACCAAGGAAAGCGGACAGGACATCAGAATGCTCAGGGGCCCAGCAAAGCAAGGAGGCAGCCCACGGATCTACCCTGGAGCGAGATCCAGCTCAGGCCGAATCACTCTGCACCAGCCATGGCTCTCCCGGAACAGCTTCCCAAGTTTCCCATGTCAGCTCGTCCGTTTGCAGTAGAAATCAGGTCGGCAAAAGCCAGGTGTGGTGGCACCTGTAATCCCAGCCCTCGGGAGGCTGGGGCAGGAGGATTGCCAAGGGTAATTGCCAAGCAGAAAATGATTTCTGCTGTCAGCCACGATGGATGAAGCCACGGGGGAGACAAATCTGTAAGGATGGTGGAAAGACATTTTCTAAAGGACCCCTCAACCTGAGCTACATAGCGAGACCCTGTCTCAATCAATCCATCAATCAAGTTGGCAAAGGCTTCAAGAGCAGAGCAGGTCCCTGGAGGCCACCGGGGACCAAGTGAGCTTGGCAAGGAATTGCAAACAGCATACTTTACCTGAGTTGATTGCATGCCAGTCTACACTGTGAGACTGTTTACATTTCTAGTACTGGCGGTCCTGACACCCAGACATTCCATGGCAGATCAGTAGCAAAGGATGAGGAATGGTCCCACCGAAGGGGGAAAAGGCACTCTGGAGACACAGGCCACTCTGGTTGTATTTCTCATGGCATTTCACACAATTCCATGACTCGCCCAACTTGTCCTCTGAAGCCCTAAGGGCTAGGGGACTTTCCACCCTTTATTAATAAAAATGACTACGGGTCCTTTCATCAGCTGTTGATCAAGTCCTCCAGCTCTGGGAAGACGGTATCCAAATACCACTGGAACGATTTGCAGCGCAATCTTTTCCTCAATTCCACACGCTCGCTAATGTTTCCATACGTCATGTGTCTCAAAGAAGGTCTTCGATGAAAAAACTTCTCCTAAATGAAAACAGATGGTCTTAATTTCATTAAACCAAACACGTTTTTGTTAAGCAGGTGATAGTATCAAGCAACAGCGTATGTGTGTTTTCACCATGGCACTAAATATGCCCTTCCCTCTGTGTGGGGAATGAGAGCAGAAACACATCTGGGTGGCAGGCAGGTTAGCTTAGGCAGTAGCTGCTAACCTAGAGGGAATGGGGATTGAAGTCGACTCCCACCATTCGGCTGTGGTGGATGAAGCCATAGGTGTCTCTGAGGACACTGGAAGGACATTTCCCACACTCTGATCCAGGATCCGGGCTGGGATTTAGCTCAGTTGGTAGAGTGCTGCGCTGCAGTCTCTGAGGTCCCGAGTTCAATTCCCAGCACCGCAAAAATGGGAGAAGGATGTGGCAACCCACTCCCAAGGCAATCCCGGAAACAGTCAGCCATTGAAAACCCTATGAGGGTCAACTATGAGTTGGACTTAACTTGATGGCACCTAACAAACAAGTGCTAAGGATGAATGCCAAACGGCTCCCAGGTCCCATGTTAAAAGAAGCATTCTAAGTACACCAAGGGCTCTTATATTTTCACCTGTGTATTCCCAGTGCCAGGCATATGGGAGAGTGACAGTGTCAAATGAGAGGAGCTTGCTTATGCAAATGAGCGTGACACGCCCCTCTGATTCTCCCTGGGAATTCTTGGCCATGGAGGCCCTTTGCTATTGTCTTCTGCCACCTAGTGCCTAGGGTGGACTGGCGCAGGGGATGTGCCTAAAGGTTGGGCAGGTGTCCTCATTCTGAAGAGTGAAGGCCGACATGACCTTAGGGAGCATCTCCCAGACCAGAGCCCTCATTTGTACCCTGCCCCTCACCAGATTTCCCTAGGCACTGTGCCACACACTCTGTTGGTTTTGCACCTAACATTTCATGCTTTTAAATTAACTTTTTGCCGGTATGTTGTTTGTTGTTGTTAGGTGCCGTTGAGTCGGTATCCAACTCATAGCGACCCTCTGTACAACAGGGGAAACACTATTGTCAGTGCTTCTCTGCTGTTCATAGGGTTTTCAATGGCAGTTTGATTTTTGGGAGGGGGTTGCCAGGTCCTTCTCCCAAGCCTGCAGCTTCTGGTGTTCCCAGGCTGTCTCCCATCCAGGTACTAACCAGGCCCGACCCTGCTTAGCTTCTGAGATCTGACGGGATCGGATGCCACAGGGCTACCGCTGCAGTTTGCCGGTATAGCCTTTACAAAATCTAGTAAACCACTCGGTAGTTGCTGTGTTCAATTCAATCACCTAGATCCATGATCATAGTTCAGAGGGGAGGGGATCACAAAATGCAAAAATGAGCTCAAATCTCTCCTGACTAAATGCAATGTAACATGATGAGCTATGATCTTGACCTATCAGATTGTTGTTGTTGTTGTTAGGTGCCATCGAGTCGGTATCGACTCATAGTGACCCTGTGTACAACAGGCAAAACACTACTGTCAGTGCTTCTCTGCTGTTCAAAGGGTTTTCAATGGTGGATTGATTTTTTTGGGAGTGGGTTACCAGGTCCTTCTCCCAAGACCTATCAGATTAGAAGGACTATAAGCTTACTTATAACCCACGTGGGGAGTCAGGCACTTCCTATACATTTGAACAACATGTCGATGACAGCCTAGG
>VMDO01040023.1:0-12266 GCA_007922755.1 Pedetes capensis
TTCTTCTTCTTCTTCTTCTTCTTCTTCTTCTTCTTCCTCTCTCTCTCTCTCTTGCTCTCTCTCTCTCACTCGCTCTCTCTTTCTCACTCTCTCTCTCCTTTTTCTTTTCTTTATATGATGTAAAGAACACAGCTTGGAAGTCAAGTAGTCCAGGGTTCAAATTCAAAACTTATTACTTAGTTTAGGGCAAGGCAATCTCTCTGAGAATCAGTTTCTTCTATCAAATGAGAGTGGTAATAGCTTACTTAGAGATTTGTTGTGCAACATGATGAAAACACAGTAAGTGGCAACTAAAATGTTTCTCACTAAATCATGGATGAGTGAGTGAGCAATATGTAACAAACAATGGTTATAAAGAAAATCATTTTTAATGAAAAATTTGCTCAGCCAAGAAGACTAGCAATGGCAGGTAGGAAAGAACTAAGTTTCTGCTGCTGGAAAGTGGTTGAGAGAGTGGATGTTTCAGCCCTGGTGGGAAGCTCTGATCTCACCACGACCCAGCTCTGTGACCTTTGACAATTTGCTGAACACCTAGTCTGTAAATGTGGGAAATCATGCCTGCTTCCTTGGGCTTGAGAAGGGTATAATGAGAAAACACCTGGAAAAGGCCTGATGCAGTGCCCATGACAGCGAACACCTCTGTCAATGGAAGGTATCTTCACTGAGATGAATAAATGTTAGAACAAATGGTCTTGGTTGCATCCACCTTATGAGGCAATGGTAAAAGTGGATTGAGAAAACAAAATTTGAAACCAGAAGGTATTTAAACACATAAGGGATTGCCATGACTATCATTACTAGGAATAATAATGACAGACTGAACAAATGACTTATTGGAACAAAGACAATCCCCCATGAGGCCTTTCAATTTCCATGTTCACAAGTGCTTGAGAAAAGCATGGGATTGCTTTGTTTAATTAAGGGATAATTTCTGTTGTTGCTCTGAGTGTACAAAGTCATAAAGTATGGATGTTTAAAAGAGGCTGAAATAATGTGCAGAGCATTTCACTGCTACCCTAAAGAGGTCAATTGTAAATATGGTCAGGAGGTAGATAAGTTCATACTGTTTTATGGAACAAAAGCTTTTTACTGGTAATTTCACATGATTGTGAAGTTGGAAAAATCACTGGGCTAGAGGTTTTCTCTTTCCAGTGGGGAACCTTGCCTGCTTCCCAAACTTGAGGAAGGTCACTTTACAGGGGGCCACTTTAGGGGTGAAATATTTTCTCTAAAGGGGCCAAGAGATGGCAACAAAAAAGCTCTTGAAGAAGAAATAGGGCTCAGTGGTTATTCTCCTGGGCCTGTCCTCACACCCCCAAGGGTAGCCGTACTCCATCAGCCATGTTTCCTATGGTTCTCCCAGTGATCCCGTGTGCTGAGCCCTCTCGATTGTTCTCTTCTCTTCATTTGTCCATAAGCTTTGCACTGTCTGGGCTCCCTCACTCTCTCCTCTGAATTCTCTTCTACCTCATCTCCTTGCACATCTGCTCCCCTCTCCCAGACGACTGGCTTCCATACTCCTCCATGAATGTGGCAGAATGAGTGTACCCCCGCTGCCTACACTTACTGAAGCTCAAATGACTAGCAGAGAATTAGCCTCCAAGATGAGTGATCATGGGGCCAAGTGTCTGCTTTCCTTTTATGTCAGATTACAATGGTACCAATGAGGCTCCCAGAGCCTTGCAAGCAGGCTTTTGAGAGGAGTCATGAGCTGAGCAGGTATCCTAATAGTTGTGTAGTGCACTGAGGTATGGGGGACATGAGGATCTGCTCTGAATCCCTATAGAAAAGGCCCCAAGTTTGACTACAGATGTTAAACTCCGACACCACTCAGCCATGGCTTACTTTCTCCTCAGCATTAACAGAGCCAAGAAGCCTGTGGTGCTCCCAATCCAAACCCTGTCTCCCATGTGTACTCAGAGGAGACAGAGGGTGGTGCTGACCCTCCAGTTCTCCTCACCTCATGGCTCAGTTCGCTTTTCTTCCTACTCACCTAAAATGAGTGACCCGAGCACCTGGCACACACACACTAGAGCAGAGATGCCCCAGGAGATGAGTAGGAGGGAGCAGATGGGGTGAGGGGGGCCACGGAACAGCTTACACGCAAGAATGAGGAGGGCGACAGCTAGGTTCTTGAAGGCTTTCTATGATTCTGTGCCTGTCGTTGAGGTCGGTGAGGCCTTGTTATTCCTGCTCAGTTCCAAAGCCACAGGTGGAATCTGAAGACCTCACCATGATTTATCTTATAACCATGCAGCACAAAATAAGTTAAGTTAAATGCTAACTGTCCTGCTGATGGATTTTCATAGCACACTTTCTTCAAAGAACATTGTTTTCAGAGTGCTAATTCCTAATCTGTGTGGCTGAAGAAGCTAAGGACTATGTTACAGCAGACAAAACCAAGGCTCAGAAGGATGAAGTGGTTTCCTGATGTCAACTGACTGGTAAAATGGTCGAGTCAGCACTAAGATTCTCATCATCATCTCCTTTATAATCCAGTTGTCTTTTTGCAGTATCGCTTTGCTTCTCTTTAAACAATTACTTAATATTTTTTCTGTTTGTGCCTCCAAAGCTGCTCTGCACATTTCTCCATCTTGTTCTGTGCCCTGGGAAGATGACTTCACCAAGAGAAGTAACAGAATCCCTTGTTCTTTAGTTTCTGAGTTGAGTAAATAGGCATCAGCAAGAAATCAGACCTACTTTCTGGTTTCCTTCCCAAAGGATCTCTTTATCAAAGGTTGCAGATACCACTGGACAATTTCCACTTCCTCTAGGTTCCAGTAACTCTTTCCTGCCCTTGACCTTTCAGAGAAATGTGTGGTAATATCTCCAAACTGCTGCTAACACTGAAGTTCTGCTCCACACCCTGTTAGTTTCCCTTACTCCTTCCCTCTACTAAATTCACCTGCATTAACCTGTTGGTATCTCCCACTCTTTTCTGGCCAGAACTATGACTGACCACCAAACTAATAGTGGACCTTAAACCCTGGATTATTAGAGTCTGAAGCTTACGTAGATACTAGTTTTTCATAGTCTAAGTAATATCCTTTGAGACGGACAGACTTGACAATCTTCTACCTCCATGTCAGCATACACAAATACTTGTCTGGTTTGGTCTGCAGGGTGTGGATATTTGTCCATGCTATGTTCTAACTTCTCTATCTCCATATCAAAGGAAACATCCTTTTGTGGTCTGAGCATTAAATAGGAGGTCTGATGGCTGGAACTCATTGCCGAGGTTCTCATGTTTCATATTTGGGATCATTTCTACCTACTCTCTCACACAGGAACCTCAAAAGAGGAGGAAATGCTGAAAGGACTCGGCAGTCTCCAAGGACATCAGGAAAAAGAGACTGGGATTGGGAGACAGAAGGATTAGGAACAAACAAAAAGAGAGTTTGATGAATTGCATAGAGCACTACAAGATCACACCACCTGGAAAGACTGCCCAGTGCATATGGCTAGTGTACAGACAGAAATTATACCTGCATTTTAGTCAGATGTTCATTTCTTGGCATATCTTTAATCCGCATAAGACTAAACAGAAGGCCACATTTAAAAATTGAATCTTTTAAAATATAAGTAGTGGGAACAACTTTTAAATGGTCACTGCATTCTTCTCTCTTCACTCAGAGATACATACACAATAAGTCAACATTCCCCATGCAAATTATCCTGTATTGCTATTTTGGTGTTTACTGATCCCTGTCAGCCAACTGTGGTCAAAATATTAGCAACAATCATGCCCTAAATGACAAATTTACTCAATCAGAGCAGCTTTCCTAGGCCTTCTGAGTGCCCCAGGATCTCAGAGTACCTGGTACCCGGTGAGCACTCAACAAATGTTTGTGGATAAAAATGAATACCTGTAGGATTTTGAAAAGTACTGTAATAGTGAAATTAAGTCAGAGAAGAGGAAAAGATGGAGGGAGCTCCTAGAGAAAGATACAATGCAAGCTGGAGCCATTGAACCATTTCTGCTCTCACTTCCTTTGCTGTGCATCCTCCTTTCTGGAAGAGCCACCTCCAAGGAAGCTCCTACTTCCTCCTAGAGCCCAAAAATGGCCAATTCCCTAATTCTAGCTGTAAAGAAGCATCAATAGAGGCATTTCAACCCAAGTTACATCTACTTTAACCAAGAAATGCTTAGCAATAGAAGAAAACAAGTTCACAATTATTTTCAGAGGACCCAGCGTGGAATCAAAGGAAAAGGTGGCATTTGCTGAATTCTGGTTCTTCACACCAATACGCACAAATCTGAAGGGCTGTAAGAAAAGACACCCCCAGCCCTTCTTGCCCGCAGCTGTACCACTATGGTGTCTGGTCCTGTCAGATCTCAGAAGCTAAGCAGAGTCAGGCCTGGTTAGTACTTGGATGAGAGACCACCTGGGAACACCAGGTGCTGTAGGCTTGGGAGAAGGACCCAGCAACTGACTCCCAAAAAACAATCAGCCATTGAAAACCCTATGAATAGCAGGGAAGCATTAACAATACTGTTTCATCTGTTGTGCATAGGGTCACTATGAGTTGGACACCAACTCAAAGGCACCCAACAATAACAACAACAACCAGCCCTTCTTGCCACTCAGCACCTTAGCTTTTCATAGGTAACTAAAAGACTCAAAAATAGTTTTTTAGTCACTGTTTGAGTCTCCACAAGGAATTCGGAATGTCACTAAAGGTAAAATATTCAGCTCTCCAGAAGGCAGAACAGAAAAATGAATTGTTTTCTGCTACACAAAAATGTCTTATTTTATTCTCGATGATACAGAAAAAAGCAGGTGCTATCCCCAATACCCTCCGTCAGCCTGTAGAAATTTTGGGCAAGTCACACCACAGAATGCTTGTCTATTTTTGCTACTTTGAAACATCAAAATCTGAGGATTTCACTTCAAGTAAATCTGAGATATATTTTTTGAGTTGTAGAGTGGGCACTTACAGGAAACAAGATAAAGTTAGTCCTTACCCTTAAGGAACATTGTTGTTAGGTGGCATCAAGTCAGGTCCGACTCATAGCAACCCTATATACAACAGGACAAAACAGTACCATATACTGTACCATGCACATGATCTTTTTATGTTTGAGCCCATTGCTGCAGACACTATGTTTCTCCCCATTTTGAGTAGAGCCACATCAGCAAAAGGAGGTCCCACAGCCTTTACTCCACCCCCATCATTAAGGTGGACTCTACTTTGAGGAAGCAACTCTTCCCTGGTCATTTCTCAAATGCCTTCCAGCCTGGGAGGTCTCATTTCCAGGTACTGTATTTGACAGTGCTTCTCTGCTACTCACAGGGTTTTCTATGGCTAATTGTTTCAAGAGTGGGCTGCTGGCTCCTTCTCCTAGTCTGTCTTAGTCTGGAAGCTCAGCTGAAACCTGTTCACCGTGGGTGGCCCTGCTAGTATCGGAAATACCAGTGGCATAGTTTTCAACATCACAGCAACACACAAACCCCCACAGCACAACAAGCTAACATCACATGGAGATTAGGGAACTTATAGTATTTAATTTTATTTTCATGCATTTATTTTCCTACTTAAAAATAAGAGCAGGTTATAAAAATGCAAGTGCTATAAACGAGGGGAAATAAAACTTTGAATAAGTTGGTGAAGAAATCAGGAAAGTAATAAGATGAGAACAAGGAACATAAGGCGAAGCTAGGAATGAAGTTAGCACCTAAACTGCAGGCTGTACAGTTGGGTATGCTTGCCAGGTGTGAACCTCAATTTGACTCCAGACTTTCTAGAAGGCAGGATATGGTCTAGTGGAGGACGTAAAGCAGATCTCCAAATAACTACAAGATCAATCGTGTGAGCACTGGAGACAGATCTGGTTTCTAAATCTCAGCTCCCAGGTATGTTATCTAATAGAAATCACACAATTATTCCAAATGGTCTTTTTTATCACTTGCAAAATGGAAATAACAGTTCTTAAAACATAGAGTTATTTGAAGAGTGAAAGAATTTATGCCTGTAGGAATATAAAGCAGCTAGTAAGTGTTGCATGAACTTTGGCTAGTATAAGAGATAATGCTATAAATGTTACTACAGAAGTTCAAGTTCATTATTGAACATCAGAAGCAAAGATAGATCTGGGCTAAATGTAGTTGAGGAACATGGACCATGGAGCAAATTTCAGAGAAGATAGTAACTAATGAACACTGAATTCAAAATCACATTTTGGCTGGCTAAAGGGTAGAAGAAAAAGATAATCTGAGCAGAAGGAATAGTTGTTGTTGTTGTTAGGTGCCCTCAAATTGGTGTGCAACTCATAGCAACCCTATGTACAACAGGTGTAACACTATTGTTAGTGCCTCTCTGGTATTCATAGAGTTTTCAATGGCTGATTGTTTTTTGGGAGTGGTTTGCCAGGTTCTTCTCCCAAGCCTACAGCACCTGGTGTTCCCAAGCGGTCTCCCATCCAAGTACTAACCAGGCCTGACCCTGCTTAGCTTCCAAGAGTTGATGGGATCAGATACCATAGTGGTATGGCTACAGGCAGAAGGAATAATACAAGTATTAAAATAGGAAAATACAGTAGGTGCTCAAGGAACAGTAAGTATCCAAGAATGCAGAAATGGAGCTGGGTTCTGTGGTGCATGCCTATAATTGCACTGACTCAGGGGGCTGAGACGGGAAGACCTTGAGTTTTACACTAGAGGCAGCCTGTGCAACTTCACAAGACCCCTTCTCATAATAAAAAATAAAAAATGGCTGGGTGTGCTGCTTGGTGACAGAGCACTTGCCTTGCATGGGTTCAATTCCCAGTACTGCATGAAAAAATTTTTTAAAAATTCAGAAATAAAATGAAATGTTATTTACCATTACTTTATTATCCAATAAACTTGTAGTTAACAAATGACAGAAATTGAGAGTAATGGGGGAAGTGAATATGAGCAATGTACAATGAAATGCATGTATGGAAATGTCATAGACCCATTTAAGTTGTACATGAAAAATTACCAATACATTTTTTAAAAAATTTAAAATCCACTATAAGATCCACTCTAAGCTTTACCCAGGAAATATGTATCTGCATAATGTATAGGTAGCTTAGTGGCACAGAAGTTGTTAATACTCCCTGCCCAGCAGAGAGGATGCTTACCAAATTATCAAGTAGCCAACATTACTTTTGCTCACCCAACATCTAGTTTTGTGATCATCCACTTTCCTTGTCAGTATACCCTCCTTCACTTCTGCTGCTCTCTGCTGACAACTGAAAGATCCCACGTAGATAACCCTCTCATCTTCCAACCCATGCCCTCATTACCTCAGTGCCATTGTTCCAGGTAGCTAGCAGAGAGGACTACAGTTCCATGGATTCATTCACACTATGGCTTTAATTACAGGTAAGAACTTGACTGTAACTTTTCCCAAAGGCATTTGAAAGTTGAAAAGAAGGTTCTTTGAGGTAGCTGTCTGTATCAAATGAAACTCATTGAATTTTGATGTGCTTTACATTTCCTTCTAGCTATTCTCCTCTGTCTCTGTCAACAAAACCCTGGATACTCCATGGTTTCCTAGGCCCAAACTGATCCATCTAACACAGCCACATGAATGCAGCTTTGTGCTTTTAGACAATGACCACTTAAGAGAACTTGCACCACCTGCCCTCTCTTCCTCCCACTAAGATAGAAAAGCACATCCTCTGGTGCTACCACCCACTGTGCCCTACTCTTGAGGAATTTACTGGGGAAGATAAGCCTACAAAGAAAGATGTTACAATCCCACCTGATGAGGGCAACATGATGAAGCAGAGCACTGCAGAACAGAGCAATGGACACTAACCACCCAATGGCACAGTCCTTCTAAATGCTTGCATTCACTTCAAATGCAATGAACTGTAAAGCAAATTGCTACCATTCTAAGGAAAGGTAGTTCAACAGGAATCCTGGAGCCCACACTGCATGAGTTCAGGGTCTCCACCTGGCGGGAATGGTACGCCTAGCAATGTGCAGCAGTGATGGTGTCAGCAGAATATAGCACAGTCCACAACAGGCTCTCTTAAAACATCACAGCCAATGCTACCTACACTGTTAGCAAGTAAATTTATTCCCGGAAGTTGGTGGAGAATCTTTTATGAATCTGAAGATTATTTTTTTTTACCAGTTCTTTTAAAAGTGGTTTTAAAAAAAAAAGTCTCCCTTTATTAGCAAATGATGATGGGGTACAGAGTAATAAGGCATTGGTTTTTTCCATTATGCATCCTTTACATCACTTCTGGCAACATTTTCATCAACCCACAAGGTTTATGGAGCATTATGGCTAATATGTAGTAAAACTTAAATGCATATTTGGGTTATATGCCCCTATTTTTCCAATGTACTCATGAAATTGCTCTGTTTACACTGAGATCATCCTCTCCCCCCAATCCCTCTACACTGATTCTCTTCCCCATCTGATCTTCCACAATCTTCTCTACCCTTTGCTAGTTCCCTCCCTCCTTCTTTCTATTCTTTATATTGTCCCTTTTTTGCTAAGTTTGTGTATTTTTATATATTTTATATATTTGTGTATAGGAATTTTTCTTCCTTTAAGTATGATTCAGCTCCCACATGTGAGTGAGAACGTATGGTATTTCTCTTTTTGAGCTTGTGTTCATTTGCTTAAGATAATGTTATCCAGTTCCATCCATTTTGCTACAAATGACATTATTTCATTTTATTTTATTGCTGAGTAGTATTCCATCGTGTATATGTACCATAATTTTTTTATTCATTTAAATCAGATGATTTCTCTAAGAGATCTCTGAGTTGCAAACAACAAACAAGGAGTGAACCAAAGGGACACAAAGCTTCCATATATGAGCCAGTAGAGAAGGAGGAGAAGGGGGAGGGTGACTCCCTGAGCTACGGTGCCTGCTGATGTTCTAAGTGCCTAACTTGACTCACACCCATCATAGCAAATGTCCTGTTTTGACATCTGTCTCTTAAAGTTAATAAATATATTGTGAAAATTTTTGGTTCAAAATTTAAAACTCTTTACTCATGATTCACTGCATGTTACCCAACAGTTTCTGGAACTCTTTTTTTAATTCTATTTGTTAAAAGTATTATTCATTGTTTTCTGTAGAAAAGTTATCCTTCCTTCCTTGCCAATTTGTGTTCATGACACTATTTTTGTTAGGTAATGAGCCATCTAAATAAAATCTTCTGGTCCAATCTTCACCACAGTTTACTCCTACTGAATTTGCCAAGTCTGTTGGTTCTGTCTCTGCTAGTCTGCTATGACCTGTCTCGTCATTTCCACCCTCACAGACACCACCTCTGTCTTAATTGGCTACCATGATGCCAATACCTCCCTTCTCTAATCCTTCCAAAAACACTATGTCCCTCTTAGATGAAGCCTCAAGTATTTCTGCTCTTTTCAAATAACTTCTATGGCAGTTAAGTGCAAATTAGGGACAATGTTTTAGTCTGGCAAAAATTCTGGCTGTTTGATTTTCTGATATCCTGCTAGATTACATTTCTCAAAGCATGGTCCACCACCTGGCGATAGATGTCAAGAATTCCCCCATTGAAACATGAACCGATCCAAAAATTTCTCAAGCCTCAAGAGCTAATTATGAGCAGTTCCACAGATGGTTGTTTATAACTGTGACTGAACATTTTTACTGGGAATCTGCTAAAAAGGTGAAGGGACCAAAATTTGGTAGCCATATACTGAAATTAACAACATTAGATGGTTTCTCAAGGACTCTAATTCAGTATTCCACTAAACAATTTGGTTGAAATACGATATCAGGGGGTGGAGTCAAGATGGCGGACAGATAACACACACCTTCTGTTCCGGAGCAATAAGAAGCCTCGATTAGGGGTTTAAAAGTCAAATTGAATAAATAGAAACAGAGATAATTTAGTTTGAGAGATAGAGAATGAAACTAGGCATACACTGAAATCAAGGATTAGGCTTCAGAGGAGCTACATAGTGGCCAGCAGCGGGACCGCTGCCATTTCGCCATCACACAGGGAGCGGATAGAATCCCAGAGACCTGGAGGGGATCTCGCGCACACGCACCCACTGGCCCGTACCCAACACGGAGTGCAACCTTGGCAGCACACTCTCACCACGCCTGCGGGACACAGTCTGCAGTTCCTAGGTGAGTCACCATGAGGGGGCACACAAACGCCCTCCATAGCTGCCCCGCGAACGGGGGAAGCCGGTGCCAGCCATCCGCGTCTAGAGCTGAGATGCGGCTCCCCTCCCTTTTGCTGCGGCGGGTCAGGCCTAAGATCGGGAACTCCACAGAAATTTGGGCACACATATACCTGGATCCCAGACACATCAGAGGTGAGCCCAAATCACCCCACTGTGCTGTGGAGAGATCTGGGGCTTGTGGAGGTGGCTAAGTCGCACGCGGCCGGGAAGCTCCTTCTCGGCAGAAACCGCTCACCCCTGGCGGAGCTCCTTCTCGGCGGAAACTGCTCACCTTGGCGCGTGGCCGGGGAGCTCCTTTTCGGCGGCGCAGCTCGCCCCTGGCGGAGAAGTTCCGAGCACGACCGCAGCACACAACAAGGCTGTGGGGAGGAAATCTCTGATTTGGGGAATTGGCGCCCAATCTCCGTGGGACAGGGAGATCTTCAGGGAAGACCCCACAGGTTCCACTGCCTCTCGAACAGTACAGTAGTCGCGGAGTGTTTTGTGGAACAGTCTCTTTGGGCACTCGGGACCCCAATTAAATCCAGATTGTTATGAAGAGCTTGGCTATATGGACCCAATGAAACCAATGGTTACTGCGGATTGTGTGGAAATATTGCCACCCTGAGCTCTATTGGGAACATTGCACCCTGCATTATTGAATCCAACTGGTCGAACTGGGTGTAATAGTTCAGACTCCATCCTCAAGATAATATGTTTTTACTGTTAACAGGGTCTTGAGCCTGCTTCCTTTGTGGAAGCTGGACTGACACTCTGTGGCCCCAGCCCACACATTTTTGCTTTTTGAGATAGGCTCTTGTTGGGCTGCACAGATTTTGGGCTTGAGACCCTCCTGCCCCCATCCCGCAAGTCACAGGGATTCCAGGCATCCTTCACTGCACCTGACTGCAAGAATTGTTATATGTATGGGGGAGAGTCTATGTGTGAGGTCTGGAATTTTATATTTTATTCTATTTTTTCTCTTTTCTTTGTATTTTACTTTTTTTAAATTTTCATCTTAATTTTATTAGTACTATAATTTTTTTCTTCTTCTTTTCTTTCCTTCTATGGGGGTTTGAATTCAGGGCTCTGCGCCTGCTTATCTGGTAGGTGCTGGATTGCCGCGCTACACCCCAGGACCGCCCCCCCCTTTTTTTTTTTTTTTTTTTTTTTTTTTTTTTTTTTTTTTTTTTTTTTTTTTTTTTTGCTTTTTGAAACAGGGTCTAATTGGGTTGCACAGAAATCGGCTTGCATCCCTCCTACCTCCCACCCCCAAGCCGCTGGGGACTGCAGGTGTGCACCACCGCACCCGACTACAAGTGCTTTTATTAGTGTTTGGGAGAGAGAATATGTGAGATTTGCCTCTTTTTGTCCTTTTTTTCTTTTCTTTCTTTTTTTTTCCTTTTTATTTTTCTCTTTTTCTTCCCTATTTTTCCTCCTTTCTTCTCTTACTCCCTTCCCCTTTTCTACCCGCCTCCTCTATTTCTTAAGCTACATATGTGTCATTGTTCTAATAATTTATCCCTTAAATCTCAACCTTAATATTAACTTTGACGATAATTTCTATTAACCTCTGTCCTCTACCTCTTCCTTCCACCTCTTTTATCACCAGATCCCCCCTATTTCTTACCCCACAGAAGAGAAATGGAATCTATCACCTCCCTAACCCTTACCCTCCCTGGAGTCGGACTGGTAGATTCTGTTTTCCGGACCCCGCTATGTGAAAATCAAATATAACGACAAAAACCACAAGGGGGCAGGATGGAGCTGAAGGCTTCACAGATCATACAAACACAAATGACTCACAATTACTAGAGATCTCTGAGTCGGAGTTCAGAGTCATGGTTATAAACATGCTAAGAGAAATAAAGACAAATACTAAAAATACACTGGAGATAATTGAAAGAAAGATTTCTAATTTGGAAGCTGCTCTGTCATCCCAGTTAGAAATGATTAAGAAAAATCAAGCCACTTTGCTTGATACTCAATCCAAATTATCAGAATTGAACACGGCTAAAGAATCCTTCTCTTCAAGAATGGATGAATCAGAGCAAAGGATCTCTGAGGCAGAAGATGACATAAATGAGCTGAAACACAAGCAACTAGAAATGGAATCAATGATAAAAGTT
>VMDO01040024.1:0-12257 GCA_007922755.1 Pedetes capensis
TCTTTCCATAAATGTTGTACCTTTACATTTGGAGATATATTAGCTTATTTTAAGTATAAAAGATATAAATATTTCTTAAATTTCAATAGCTATTGAATTGGAAAATGTATCTAGCACATAAAACCTATGATTTTATGGACTTTTTGCTTAGGGCAAGTCATGAGATGCTAGTTAAGTTAAATAAAAATGAGTCTATTTAAAGAAAATTATTAAATAATGTAGGTAATATATGGGTATAGCAAATTGTAGGATTTGGGCAATTAGTTGTCTTTCTGTTTTTATTATTATTTATATTACAGTTAGGTTTCTCTACAAATGCCATCTTTCTTGTTAATACTATAGTTACATCTTTACTTCAAAGCTTACTCCTTGTTTCCTAGATTCCATACTGCTTTCTATTTTGGACAGATTTCTAGAGCTGTTTTTCTTTTCCTCTTGAGACTTTTATCTACATTTGGTTTCTGTTTTTTTTTTTTTTCCTTACATTTTGTCCACTTCATGTTCTTCTGCTATTGCTGTACTACAGCATCTTTTATTTTTTCTTGATAAATGCTTGATAGCCTCTTTGATCAGAGACTTTTTCTAACTGATCTATATAGGCAAATCTCTCTCCTCTTAGACATCATAACTTCTGAATCTGCTCCCATGCCCTTGGAATAATAATTTTAGAGAGATCCAACCCCATATATGAGAAAAAAAAAACTATTTCAGAAAATGTCATAAGTAGGACCCATTATTTAATGATTCACCCTTCAGGAAAGCCTTTTTAGGAAGCAGTCAAAAACCATATGATTATATAACTCCTTCATTTTTCTTTTCTTTCTTTCTTTTGTTTTTGTTTAACCTTTTTTGTTTTTTTTTTAGTACAGGTGGGTTGAATTCAGGGATTTGTGCAAGTGCTGTGCCACTGAGCTGCGTCCACACCCCTTTTTCTTTTTTATTTTTTTCATTTTGAGGCAGAGTCTTGTTAAATTACATAAACTGCCCTTGACCTTGAAGTTGTAATCCTCCTGCCTCTATCTCCTGAGTTCCTAGGACTCAGCATGTGGCTTTGTAATGGCTTCACTTTAAAACTCCCTCTTAACTTTCTCTCCCTCACACTTATGACTGATAGGCCAGTCAAAATGTCTCTCAGTACTTTACTTTTTAATTCTTCATGGCCCATTACTCAATTGTTAATTTTATGACTGTCTCATTTAATGATTATTAGACTGAATGCACAAATACTTTCCCAGAACAATTGATGACATGATAAACATTTCTCTCAGAAATACTCCATATTTTTAGGCCCTCATGTCACTAAAATAGTTAACACTGTCTTTTAAAATATGATAATTTAAATGACTATTATGCACATGGTTTTCTTTATGAAATACAAAATAATCCTACAGGAAATCTAATTATGAGTCATCATAACTAAGAAGAACAAATAATACGCATGAAAATGGTTTCTATTGAAAGCTTTTAAGGAAACAAAATTGAATTCTGCTAAAGGAGAAAATTAATTTTAAAATAAAAGGAAAAAGCTTTAGTCAGCATGTGGGATGACTAAGCAGAATTTGAGAAGATAAATCAGAAAATGAAAGCAACAGAAACTAAAGCTAACAATTTATATATTTTTCAAGCTTTGAAGGTGAAGAATATGATGGAGAATGTATTTAAAGAAAATTATTCAGAGACTTGGGAATGATCATTAGCTGTCATGTAGTTATGTCACATTTTTAAAAAGTAAATTACCTCTTTAAGGGGAAATAGTCATGTAATAACAGAAGTAATTGACTAGATGTCCCTTTACTTTCAAAAGTAGTATTACCTAGACTTTAATGAAAACATTGATTTCATTTAAAAAATTACAGTTGAGCCAGATTTGGTGGCACACCCATGTAATCCAAGTAGTCAGGAGGCTGGAACAGAGCACTCAACAGGATTTTGACACCAGCCTTGTGTACATAGCAAATTCCCGGACGGCGTGAGCTACACAGAGAACTCTGACTGAAGAAAAATATATATGTATACAGTTGATACTAAAAATAATTTTTACAATTTTCTAAATGTTCTCTTCTTACTTTTCTCTGATTTTATTTTTCAGCTCCATGTGGTGGCCATTTTTCAGCTCCAAGTGGAGTGATTCTCTCACCAGGATGGCCAGGATACTATAAAGACTCTTTGAATTGTGAATGGGTGATTGAAGCTGAACCTGGACACTCTATCAAAATTACATTTGAAAGGTCTCTGCAAATATTTTTGCTACCTTTTATGGAAAAGATTATATTAAAAATAGTTGGAATTCTATTTCCTTTATCAAATCAATGCACAATTTTATTGTTGTAGTTATTGTGCCTAAAATACTTCAGACTGTTTACCCTCTTTTGACCTTTCAGCCTGTTTTTGAGTTAATTTTCTATTTTTTAATGTTATATCTGTGCTATTGAAATATGCAAGGCCAACCTTTTTGCTTTATGTACATGCTTAATACTGAGATGGGAACATGTGACCTTTAATTTAATGAGTTCAGTTGTCCTAGTTTTGAAGGGCACAGGAATTTTGCTCTGCTAAGTTTCAAGAGGCCAAGGTACTATAAACACATTCAAATTGATACTATAATTCAGCATACAAAACTATGCATACTACTTAAATAACCATAGTTACAAGTCTTGAAAACAGGCGAGGTTGTCAGTGTGTTTTAATGATTGCACAATTGACCTTTTTCCCGCTTTTAAAATAAATATTGCTGGTCAAATAATCTATATCATGAAAGACTATGATATTGAATACTCAAAAAGTTAAAAGAATAAATCTTCTGGTTTATTTTTTGGTCACTATCCATAAATCAAAATAGAATTATGTATATAATTTCCCAGTTGTATTATTGGCTCCCCTCATCTCCTATCTTATTTCTTAAAAAACAAAAGTCAGTAATTTAAAGTACTGGATCCACTTGGTAAATACATAAAACAGCAGACTATCATGATTTGCCCTAGTTGATTGAATTTTGCAAAACTAACTTGATCTTTCTGAAACTCAACAAGTCCTTCGTTGGTTTTGTTTTTCCTTGCTAGTGTTAGAATTTACATAGAAAAAAACATGAACAGGTATAAATCATTAAACATTTCATATGGGGTCATCATACTGTTGTTAATAATCAGCTGGTGAGATCCTTTTGCTCTACCCAGATAGATAGTGCCCAAGGCCTAGGAGCTGGACTAGCAGATCTATACCTTAAAGCTGAAACCCTTTAGAGGACAGAGCCTGATGGCTCTGTGCTCTCAGGTTGGAGGCATATCCCTCTGAGTTTTAACCACCAGCAGCACTGGCACTTGGCAACTTTAGTTATTCTCAGCTTCTGGCAGTAGTGTGTGGCAGCAGCATTAAAGGGTACCTTATAGTGTTACAGCACTCATACAGGCCCCAGATGCTGGGACTCTTATCCCTGCAGCAACAATTGTTATAGCTCTCAGGCTAGAATATCAGGATCCTCAGCCCTTGATGACAGCTACTATTACAGCTCTTGGGCGAAGAATGTCTGGAGGCATGGAAGCTCTCTGGAATGCTCCCAGAAATCAAAGCCTACAGTTTCTTTTCTCTGACTCTTTTAGGCTTCTATCTTTCTGCTACCTCAGCTCTCTGCCTTCTCTTGCCTTCTCTCTAATTCCTCCATCCCTTGCAGTCTCTACTCTTTTGGTTCCCATTGTTTCAGCTATGACCACTCTCTGGAACTCTTCAGCTGCCTCTCTCATTATTGCCACTATCACTGCTTCCACCACCATGGTGATGGCTGCTTCCACCTCTGCTGCTTCCACCTCTGCTGCTGCCTCTATCACTACTGCTGCATTTGTCACAGTGCTCTTTTCGTTTTGTTGTATTATCGTCTCAGCCCACACGACTAATAGAGAAGATGAAAAGTGGGCAATAAAGGACCACTCAGAGAAGCCATTTATTGGGCCTAATGTTGCAACAGTGACGGGCATATAGAAGATTGTCTTGGGGCTGCTTCACAAAGTGAGGTGAACAGCCTTCTTATATAGCTAGAAAGGTGGTGGGGAAAGGTGTTTTCAGCAATCACAGCAAACCTTCATGCAAATAAAGGACTGTATTTGCACCAATCATGACACTGTCTCTCATGCAAATCAGAATCTGCATTTGTTCTAATCACAACAGTTCTTAATGCAAATAAAGGACCAGTTTACTGAGTCACCAGGGAAAGTGCCTTTCTGGTCTGGGTAAAATTGTTGTGATGTCATCTAGAGTTCATCTGGATGCTTGTGATAACAAAAAAGTCAGGCACAAGCTATTCGAAAAAGTCGTGATTGGGACAGTGCCTTCATGAGTTGGAGTTGTGCTTTGGAGATGAACAACTGTGATTGCCATGTAACTTCCTCAAGGTGTAGAATGTTCAAATGGCCTGTGTTTGCATGAGGATAGTCTGGCTTGCTGTTTGGTTCATAGTCCTCTGCTCAAGGTACCAGGAAAGGCTTTAACAGCTGTCAGTTAGGGAAACAATCCACAGAGGACTCTAACACCTTAGTTTATTTAAAGGAAAAAATAGCATTAAAAGCGGTATTTATAATAAAGTCTTGTTATTAACATTAACATTAACATAAATTCAACAGTATTTAATAGTGCTTTAACAATGTTTACTTCCTACTCTTGTGCTCTAGGAAGAGGTGGGTCCCTCTAATCTATCATACTACCTTACTATGAGCTAAAAAACCTTACTATGAATATATTGCCTGCAGCCCTAGCCCTGTGGCATCCCATCCTGTCAGATCTCTGGGAAGCTAAGCAGGGTTGGGCCTGGTTAGTACTTGGATGGGAGACTGCCTAGGAACACCAGGTGCTGCAGGCTTGGGAGAAGGATTCGGCAACCCACTCCCAAAATTCAATCAGCAATTGAAAACCTTATGATCAGCAGAGAAGCACTGATGTTGTGTTTCACCTGTTGTTCACAGTGTCGCTATGAGTCAGATACGGACTTGATGGCACCTAACAACAACAACATGAATGTGTTAGTTTGCTAGGGCTGCCATTACAAAGTACCACAGACTAGGTAGTTTTAGCAAGTGAAATTTATTTTTTACAGTCCTGAAGCTTAGAACTCTGAGATCAATGTGTTGATAAGGTTGTTTCTTCTGGCCTTTCTCTTTGGCTTATAGATAGCTATGTTCTCCATCTTCTCAGGTTATCTTTGTGTGTGTGTGTGTGTGTGTGTGTGTGTGTGTGTGTGTGTGTGTGTGTGTGTGCTGTATACTAATCAACTCCTTATAAGGATATATCTGTCATATTGAATTGAAATCTACTCACATGATTTCATTTTTATCTCAATTACAATTACCTTTTTTAAAACACCCTCTTTCCATAGCCACATTCTGAGGTACTAATGATTAAGATTTCAACATATAGATTTTGAGGGACATAAAAGTTCATAACAATAATCTATTCATTTTTCATTTAGAATAGTTTGGCACGATTTGTGTCATTTCATGTTAAAACCATTTCCTCTATTCAGTAAGTGGCATGGTTTGTGTTGCCATAGGTACTTTAGAATGTATGAAAAGCATCATATTTATTCATTATCAAGTTTTCATCAGATATTAGAGTTCCATGAATGAGTCACCCAAATTTACCAACCTTACCTTATACAGAATTCTATTTCTTCTGGAATATACAATTATAGTATGATATTTTTAGTTATATCAAGGAACTTTAAAAATTATATTGATTTGGGACAATAGGACAGAGATTATGTCCATATTTTCAAATTGTTAAATTTAGAGCATTGCATTTGACAGAGAAGCATATTTGTCACACTATCCTAATTAATCTCATATTTTAAATGAAGGCATGTGTATATTGTATGTCAAATATGTGATTTCAGGCTTTTCTTTCTTGGACGTAGCATTGTTTTTTATCAGGAGTCATAATGCAAAACTAATTGAAATTTTCACATTTTAGAATATTTGCTTAGTTAATAGCATCTGACATCTATATGGGATTTAGCTCAGTTGGTAGAGCACCACCCTGCAGTCTCTGAGATCCTGAGTTCGATTCCCAGCACTGCAAAAATGGGAAAAGGGCATGGCAATCCACTTCAAGGCAATCCTGAAATAATCAGCGGTTGAAAACCCCATAAGGGTCTCTATGAGTCAGACTCAACTTGATGGCATCTAACAACAACAACAACCCTACATTTGCTCTTCCCTCTCACACACAAAAGCCTACTCTCCATTTGAGACTATTTTTCCCATGTACTCAGGAAGTAGCATGGTTTACATTGAGATTATCCTTTCCCCCTTTGTCCCTCTACATTGTTTCTCCTTCCCATCCCAACTAAGTATAATTTTATATCTACCATCCTCTGTATTATATTATTATAAATCTTTTTTTTCTACAAAAAGACACAATCTATTACAGGTTGCAAAATTAAAAGCAAAACAAACATGTTGACTAAGTTCATTGCTTAACAAGATGTAATGATAGAAACTTAAAAAGTACTTCAGCTGTTAATTCTTAAATCTCATTAAGTTATATATTTCATTTTGACTACTCATGTGCTATGTTCATAATCATATTAGCAATTGACAGGTATGATGAAGTAAAGTTTCTAATTTTCTTAATCCATTTATTTAGTTCTAGGCATTTGTTTTACCAAGTTTGATTTTGTTTTTGTTGTTGGTGGTGGTGGTGTTTTTGTTGTTTATTTTTATTTATTTATTTATTTGTTTATCTATTTATTTATTTATTTATTTATTTTTGCGTGTGTGTGGTACTAGGGGATGAACCCAGGGCCTTGTGCTTGCATGCTCTGCAAGTGCTGGACCACTGAGCTGCACCCCCAGCCCTTTTCTGAACTTTTTGAGACAGGGTCTCACTAAGTTACATAGACTGCCTCTGGTGTCGAATTTACAATCCCCCTATCTCCGCCTCCCAAACTGCTGGGATTACAGGCATGTTTACCTTTCTATGAGTCCACAGAATGCTTTCCTTAGATCTCTGGTCCAGATTCATAATATGCTATAACCTTGAGGTACAAAGGAAAAATACAATAGTAGTTTCGCTAATGTTAATGTTATACATGTTAAAAGTCACTCTGTTATAACTTATAAAATAATTGTATCTTAGAAAACATTGAAGCTGAGTGTCATGGCACATACCAGTAATTCCAGTGACTCAGGAAGTTGAAGCAGGAGGATAGTGAGTTTGAGCCCAGAATTAGACCGTACAACTTACAAGACTATGTATCAAAATTAAAATAAATAAATAAGAAGCGGGTTAGAGATATTGCTCAGTGATAGAGTGCTTGCTTAGTATGTGCTAGGCCTTGGATTCAACCCTCCAGTACTGCAAAATAAATAAATATTTAAAAATAATATAAATAAAAAATGAAAACAATAGAACAATCAAAAACTGAGTAATAAATCCAAACAGCGTAGCATAGTTGTTAAGATCAGAATGACTCATTTTTGAGGCCTTCCTCTATCATTTAAGAAAATCTGATACTATTTAAATTCTAAGTACCTCATGAGTCCTACTTAAGAAGTGGGTACAATAAGAAATATATTATAGGATTAGTGGGAGGAGTAAACAAAAGCAGATAAACTCAATAGAGTTTTAGAGGCACTTAATAAACACCAACCTGCAGCCATACCACTGTGGTGTCCTATCCTGGTAGACCTTGGAAGCTAAGTAAGGTCGGGCCTGGTTAGTACTTGCATGGGAGACTGCCTGGGAATACCAGCTACTACAGGCTTGGGAGAAGGACCTGGCAACCAACTTCCAAAAAATAATCTGCCATTGAAAACCCTATGAATAGCAGGGAAGCACAATACTGTTTTGCCTGTTGTACATAGGGTCACTATGAGTCGGATACTGACTTAAGGGCACCTAACAACAAGAAGTAAACAAGTAGCTTGTCATTACTACAGAAAATTATTGGAACTGCTATTAGCTCAGTGGGTAGAGTGTTGCGCTGCAGTCTCTGAGGCCCGGATTTCAATTCCCAGCACCGCAAAAATGGGAGAAAGGCCTGACAATCCACTCCCAATGCAATCCCGAAACAGTCAGCCATTGAAAACCCTATGAGGGTCGCTATGAGTTGGATACCGACTCGACGGCACCTAACAACAACAACAACAATTTATTATTACCTATTATAATTAGAACTATTTTACAATGGAAAGTATATAAAAATTTTAATGGCCAAAATGAATTTGTTGACTAAAATTATATAAAGCAGATGCCAGATTTGAAATTTATGTACAAAGATGAGAATCTGATCATCTGATTGAAAATTAATATAAGTCACAGTTTTCCATAGAAATGAAGACAGCAGCTAAAAGTGACTCCAAAGATACGCTTAGCTGTTGAATAGGCCTTTTAGTTGTTGTAAAACTCATATTTGAAACATGTTTTCCTTGAGAACAAATATATGCACATAATGTTTTCAATGGTAATTTCTTATAGGAATAAAAGCTTGGTACAAATGTCAGGGTGTTAAATGATATTTTAGATATTAGACAAGTTAAAGAAAATTGTAGAATGGTAAAAATCTTAAGAAGTAAATAACAAAGCATTATTTTCCTATGTAGTGTTATTCTAATAAATATGTTTTCATATGTGTCTTCTAATCTTAGATTTCAGACTGAACTGAATTATGATGTTCTGGAAGTTCATGATGGGCCAAACCTTCTGTCACCCTTGCTTGGATCTTACAATGGTACACAAGTGCCCCAGTTTCTTTTTAGTAGCAGCAATTTTATATACCTTCTATTTACAACAGACAATAGCCGTTCCAATAATGGTTTCAAGATTCATTATGAAAGTAAGTAGTTACAATTTTTTTTATTTATACATTCTGTTTGCCCTACATTTAGTGTTATCATTGTATTACTAAGAGAATTAATATTTTTATTTATTTTTTGGGCTGGGATTTAGCTCAGTTGGTAGAGCGCTGCGCTGCAGTCTCTGAGGTCCTGAGTTCAATTTCCACCATTGCAAAAATGGGAGAAGGACCTGGCAATCCACTCCCAAGGCAATCCCGAAACAGTCAGCCATTGAAAACCCTTTGAGGGTCACTATGAGTTGGATACCGACTCGACAGCACCTAACAACAACAACAAATTTATTTTTTAAATCAAAGATTTCTTTGATTTGTAAGAATTCAAATTCTTTATAAGGTATGTGCTTGAATACATTCACCAATGGATTTTCCAACAGTATGTGTCTAATGTCATTATGAAATGAAGTACTAAGGAGATGTCAGAAGGATCAAATAATTCCTTAAAAATAAATTCATGTCTTAATTATTTGGGATAGTTTTTAAAAGCAGACAATAGGCAGTTAATGCCAGTCTATGAACAATGACATTCTTTCAGCATTTACTTCACAAATTGAATTATTCTTTTATATTTCACTCACATAAATTTCAAACACTTTTCGCTTAAAATATTCCATTTTATTTTTTAAAGATTAAAAACTATATTAACAATGAAAATTAAAACATACACATCTATAAGTATGATTAACATAACTAGTCAAAAACTACATTAAATAAAGTCATAATTCAGAATGTTGGAATTACTTTATAATAATTCCACTTAAAGACTCATTGCTTTATCCATTCATTTTTTAATAGGCATTTAAGTTGATTCTGTATCTTTGCTATTGTGAACAGTGCTGGAATAAAAATGGATAAGTAATATCTCTATGGGGGCTGGGATATAGCTCAGTTGGTAGAGTGCTGCTCTGCAGTCTCTGAGGTCCTGAGTTCGATTCCCAGCACCACAAACATGGGAGAAGGATATGGCGATCCACTCCCAAGGCAATCCTGAATCAGTCAGCCATTGAAAACCCTATGAGGGTTGCTATGAGTCAGACATGACTTGATGGAACCTAACAACAACAATATCTCTAAGGTATGTTGACTTATATTCTTTCAGATATATATCCAGGAGTGGTATAACTCAGTCATGGAGCCATAAATAAAGATGAATATAGCATTTGAAGGCAAATGAATGGAACTAGAGATCATTGACCTGGGGTTTATCTCAGTGGTTGAGCACTTGCCTAATATCACTTTAAGTGAAATAAGCTCAACCCAGACAGACAAACATTATGTTTTTTCTCATGTGTCATGAAAGTAGAAGGGGGACTATGCAGGAGGAGAAAAGAGACTAAAGATAGGGAGGAGGGGCAACAAGAAAGGATAATGGGGGAAAGAAATATTGCAAATTTTGCTCTCGGGCAGAATCTGGTGTATACATATGTATATGTATCTATGCATATACATATACATACAAAAACATGAAAATAAGAGGGATTGTTGGTAGGGAAGAAGGAGATCAATTGGTGGAGGAAAGTCATGAGAGGTTAATGGGCGAGGCGAACATGAGAAATTTACAAAAGTATGCATGTAGGGAAATGTCATAATAACACTGTAAGTTGTACACTAAAAAATACTAATAAAAAACTTATTGCTTCTTTACAAAGTCAAACATTTCTGATTTAACTTTTATCATACTGGTATTTATGTAGCAACAAGTCTGTTTTTATTTATAAACACCTTGCATATGTACACATACACTAGCTGTACACAAATTTGTTATGAAAGACATTGCCATATGAGTTTTCATAAAAGACAGTTTTGGCAGATGGATCTGTCACACTTAAGAGGGCTACTACATAATATCTTTATTTCAAATATAGACATTGTATTATTTCTTTTTCTCTTCCAGTTTATTATGACCCTTTCTCCTTCAAGAAATTATTTTTGCATTTGTAATTTATAGTTTTAGATTTGGTTGCTGTTGGGCATCTCTCTTCAGGAGACATCATGGGTTTTAAAAATCATTATTGATAGTCATTTATTGCTTTTATCCTTTTAAATTTTCTTATTAACCATATTGTTTAATTATATTTATTTCTCTTTATTTCAAACTTTATAACAGGCAAGTATATTTCCTAAATATTACAGTAAAATGTTGCAAGATAACTCACATGTACCTCGAAATTCAAATGCATTAAAGGAGATTAACTGTGATCCTTAGTTTAACTTGTACTTTAACTTGTTTAACTTGAGTCAGAGAAGTCACTTTAAAAATTTATTTCAAAATTAATTCTTGCTAGCAATTAATGGCTATCAGTATACAGACATCTTTTTAAAATGCTACTGCTGCATTCTGTGCCCAGTAAATCACATTCAATCCCACTCCACCCAGGGTATGTTATACTTATCATATGTCAGACACAGGACTATTAAATGAAACTTTGTATGCAAAGTGTCACGTAATGGCTAACATTCAGTGAGTTCTCAATAAATGATGGCTCATTTTTCCTATAAAAACTAAACATGTGACGTATAAAATGAGAAGTCCAACACAAGTGCATTCTGACAGCAGATTTGCCACTTACAGATAATTACTAACATATTCAAAGTTATTATATAGGGGTAGTGCCTTAGAAGGCAAAATAGAGGCTGAAAAATTAGAGAGGTTGAGGTTAATGAGAGCCAAAATACTAATTTGGTTCAATCTAGCAGGAGGCAGTAACTTTTCAAATTAGTTTACAAGAAATTACCGAGGTGTGTTGGAGCACCCCTAAAGGAAATGTGTAATTTATCCCAGCAACATGTCACATGCCTGTAATCCCAGCAACTGTGGCAGGAGGATCACAAATTCTAGACCAGTGGCAGCTCTTGTGATTTAGTGAAAAAGGGGTTGGGGGGTGCAGCTCAGTGGTAGAGCTTGCCTAGCATGCGTGAGAGCCTCAGTTCAACCCATTAATACCCCAAAAAAGAAAATGTATAACTTAAATAATAGTTGTTATACTTAATATCAATAGATATGAGGAAGAGGGAGGAGAAATTACAATATAAAAATTTTTAATAATTTCATTTCATAGAATAAATAGGCAAAAAATCTACTTTGAAATTCTGCTTTTAAAAATATCAAGTTCTATAAAATAATAAAAAAGAATATTTAATATCATTTGGTATAAAGTCAGCGGGAACTTCTGAAAATATTTCATGATGTCAAAAGAATGTTAAGAATATGTTAAAACTATTTTAATAATTATAATTTTAATGGATTTATTATTGAATATTATTAAATTCTCCTGATGTTTACACATCATGATCTTTGTCATCTCTCAGTTTTGCAAAATTTCCATTGCCTTGAGTTATGCCTTGAATTATTTGGTTGTAAATCAATTATGAAATATTTCTTTAGGCTTATTCCATGATTTCTAGGTATACATAGCATAGA
>VMDO01040025.1:0-12242 GCA_007922755.1 Pedetes capensis
AAAAAAAAAAAAAAAAAGCACCACAGAGACAGTTTGCTCTGACTGAGCCTGCGCAGATCCACCCTGCAGATCACAATCCCTTAAGCAAGGTAGCACATCTACTACTCATACAGCCTTCACCTTGTGTGAGGAATTATAAGATGACCACGGTATACAGAAGGATGTGTGCGGGTTATACACGAATGCTAGACTATTTGATGCAAAGGACTTGCGTGTGTGTGGATTTGGCAGGCACTGAAGGACAGCGACTCATGGAGGCGCACACAACGTCATTTTGCTGAGTCGTTTCCACGCTGATGCAACAATGCTATCTAATGCACCGTCAATATCAGATTTCCCCAAGTCTCCTTTCCCGCTGCAAGTGTGTGTGCGCATGTGTGCCTGTGTGTGTGCACACGTGCGTGTCTGTGCGTGTGTGCGCGCACGTGCGTGTCTGTGCGCGTCTGTGCGTGTGTGCGTGTGTGTGTTGATCCAAGACCCATCAGGGAACATGCAGTGCGCCTGCTCGTTAGTGCTCATGGGTCCCTTCTGCACGGGAACAGCTTTTTCCTCTAACGACGTTGGCACTTCGAGGGGGCCAGGCTAGTTGTTCTGTAGAACGTGCCACAGTTTGGACTGAACTGACCCACGTGTGGCTCACGTTAGGCATTTGGGGCCATGGCACTCCTAGGAGATGTAGTGTCCTCACCCCATCGCCTGGGGAACCCCTGCATCAGCCTGGCCCATCCGGGATGCCACATGGAATCCCCTGGCGGGGTGTCCCCACCACAGTCTCCTGTGCCCTCCATGAGCCAGGTTTGGGGAGGGTGAACTCCTGCTCCCTGACACTCTTAACTTCAGCACCTCGGTTAGTTCCCATCACTGCTGTGCCAAACTCCACAGCTTCTTGCATGGGAAGTCTCCAGGTCTCAGGGGTCAAAGTGGAGGCGGCAGTGGGCAGCGTCATCCCGGGAGCCCCCCCGCTTCTTGTATGAGTGCATTGGGCCACCCAGTTCCTGGGATCCTCGGGCCTGTTCCTCTACCCCCAAATCCCCCCACTGCCACCCTATCTCCACTCCATCCTCACGTCTCCTCTGCCTCTCACCTCCAGCTCCCTCACACAAAGACCATTAAGGTGACCCTGGGCCACCCATATAATCCCACTGTGAGAACCATAATGTAATCAGAAGGTCCCTTTGGCCATGTGAGGGGACCTGTGCACGCAGTTCTGGTGGTTAGAACAGGGACATATTGAAGGGCCCGAGTCCCCAGCTTCAGCATTCACTGCCAACACTAACCTGCAGGTGGCAGTCATGACATGGGGGTTGCAGAGCTGGGACTGAGCTGTGATCTCTGCACACTTGTCCCTAGAGAAAGTCCTTCCTCTCCCCAGCCTCGCCACGGAGACTCATGGATACTTTGCCACTTGGGGTTCTTTATCATTTGTTCCAGATGTGGCCACTGGAAGCCCCTCAGCTCAGCCTTTGTGTCCCCCTGACGCGTCCCCTGGCAAGCACGGCTGGACTTTACAGCCCACGTGATGTGTGGCTTCAGAAACAGTCCCTGCGCTTGGCGTGCCAGGGAGCCGTTGCTCTCAACTCGCCCGTGTGTGCACAGGGCCAGGAGGTTGATTTTCCAGCCTGAGTTCTTGCCGCTGCTTCCTCTTCAAGTACAGGCTCCGGAGGAGCCGTCCTCACCCCTGGGCCCTGGCCATGTCCCACAGCCGGACCCTGACTCCCAAGAACACGGCACTCTCCTGCATGGATTGGCCCTTCACACACAGGGAACCAGGCAGCAGCCTGAACTCCCAGCCAGAGCTGCGGCCAGAGCAGGTCTAGTTTGCTGCTGGCTCATTTAGCTTCCCTGGTTTCTTCCTGGATTCACTGTTGGAGGGTTTGGTCCCTGTTGATTTAATTGTGCATGCCTGTAATCCCAGCGGCTCAGGAGACAGAGGCAGGAGGATCACATGTTCGAGACCAAAGGCAGTCTGCATAATTTAGAGAGACCTTGTCTCAAAAAAACAAAAAAAAAAAAAAAAAAAGGGCTGGATTGCAGCTCAGTGGTCCAGCACTTGCAAAGCATTCAAGTGCGAGGCCCTGGGTTCAAACCCCAGTACCAAAAAAAAAAAAAAAAAAAATTTGTGTTCTGAATATGAAAGACATGGTTCAAAAGTCAAAATGATATTACACAGGCCCCCAGAGTTGTCACTGCCTGCCTCCCACCCAAAGGTGACCGTGTCCACAGCTTCTGGGTTCCCTGCCTGTTTCTTCCCACAAAATTGCATCCCAACCCCCATGGTGTGTCTGCGCAGAGTTCACGTCTATGCAACACATACAGCAGGAGGGGCCTGTGCGTGTGTGTGCTGTAGGTGTGTACAGCTTGTGCATGTGGCTTGCAGTGGCTGTGGGTTTGGTGGATGTGGTCTGTGTGTGGCTGGAATAGTGTGTGCAGTCTGCGCGTGGCTTATACCGTGTGGTTGGTGTGGGTGGTTTTCACGTTTTGTGACATACACGTGTGGTTTGTGTGTGTGTGGTTTTGTGTGAGGTTTGCACGCGTTGCGTGTGTGCGTGGCCCGCTGTGGGAGGTTTGTGCATGGCTTCTGCGTTTGGCTGTGTGTGGCTAGTCTGTGTGTTCAGCTCTTGCATGTGCCATGAGCACGGTCTGTGAGGTGGAGCTTCCCTGTGTGTGCTGTGTGTGTAGACAGTCTGGGGTGTGGAGTTTGGGTGAGTGTGGTCTGGGTTTGTGTGTGGTTTGTGGGAGTTTTGAGTCTGTGGTTTGTGTGTGTGTTGGCGGGGGCCATGAATGGGGCACACGGTCTCAGTCCCCTTCCTTCTTGCCCAGGGAGCAGCAGGCTCACTCTGGAAGCCCCGCCCCTGCCTCCTCCCTCTCCCTTACCCCAGAGCTATGTCCATGCCCCGTGGCTCCCCAGTCTTGCGCCCTTTCACGGCCCGTCCCCTGCGAGCCAGCTTGCAGGCGGCCGTTTCCAGCCACAGGCTGCCGAGCATTGCCCAGTGCGCACCGCTTTCCCCTTTGCACAGCGGCACCCTGAGGGAGACGCCCAGAAATGGACCCGCTGAGGCAAAGGGCCTGCACCCATGGGATTTGCAAGACATCTGTGCCTTCCACGCCTCGAGGCAGGACCACCCCCTCCAACATCATCGCGTGAGGACTCCTGTCTCCCACAGCCACCCCCGCCATGCGACATCACGCTTTTGAATTGTTGCCACTTTGGTATGTGAGAAATTGTATCTTAGCGTAGCTTTTATTTGCATTTTTAAATGCTAAGCACCTCCCGATATATTTAAGAGCCACTCATTAACCTTTGCTTACAAACTGTCCATCTCCTTTATTTGATTTTCCATGGAGTTTCTTGGTTTTTCCAGTTGATTAGAATGGGGCGAGCGCGTGGGCAAACACACACACACACACACACACACACACACACACACACACACACACACACGGAATGGAAGGCAAAGGGGACAACAGAAGAGCCTGCAGAAAGACCAAGAAAGGTGCCACTGTCCACCAATAGGCTGCAGGAGCCCCCTCCAGAGCGGGGCATGTCACTTTGGCTCTGGAAGCAGCAGGCAAAAAATAAAAAATTCATTCCAGAGAGTTCTGGCCACAAGCCCAGGACAGGTGGAGTGGGGCCAAAATTCACACTTGCTGAGTGACCCCAACCACCCCAGGCCAAAAATTTAGTTTAAAGCAGTCTTGGCAGCACAAGCCGCTGGCAGCAACAAAAGCAAATCCTCTCCGGAGAAAAACACTTTAAACCCGGGCCTCAAAGCCTTCCCACAGATGCAGGGCCAAAGCGGGGTGAGGAGCTCACTGTCACAAGTCACCCATCACACCAGGAGAGAGCTAAAAATAAGGCTGCCAAAGCAGACCCACAGAGGCGGCAGTTGCTGGCATGATCAGATGAGAGATCCATGGAATGAGATTAGCCTGTTTAACAGGCTCAGACAAACGGAGGAGCAGGAGTGCAATGAGGGTGCAAAGGCTGACAGAGGTCACGAGCAGACTTAAAGAGGCCGTAGAAGTTAAAGCAAGGTCAAAATTAAACACACTGGGAGAGAGAATTCAGCACTGGAAGACAGACCTGAAGAAATCACCCAGAGCCAGCACAGAGGGGCAGAAAAGGATGGAAAGTAAGAGAAGCCCAGAGACCTCCAGGGACCACCAGGCAGCGAGCCCATTTTGGAGGTTCCAGAGGGGTGCTCCCTGAGGACTCTGGTTAGGGGGCTGGGAGCAGCAGGACAGAAAAGGGGGAGCCAAGTGAAGGCGGGTTCTTTGCCAGATCCCACAGGAGGTCCTGGAGAAGGAAGCCCTCCTGGGAGTTTCCATCCTCAGAGGCCTGAGCCCCCAGCCAGAGCAGCTGCACTAGCCAGGGGTGCACTGCAGAGCCAGCCGGTGGTGCCTCGAAGCTCACCGAAGTTGTATAGGGGACACATGGGATCTGGGAGGGGTCCACAGTCCAGGAGAGGAGATTATCAACAAAGGTGGTTACAGCTGAGGGTTTCTCAGAATGTCTTTTTTTTTTTCTGAGTTGCATTTATTTTTTTTTTAGAAATTTTTAATGTACATCATAATGTGATTCATTTTGACATGCTTTTCATTGTGACAATTTTCATATATGCAATTTGATAAACATTATTCATATAGGTTACCCCTTACCCTCCCCTACATTTCCCCGCTCCCCGCTTCCCATCTAAGTTTCCCACCCAAGTCTTCTCTATCTTTTACTATGTAGTATTTTTCTATATGTCCTTGGGTTCCAGTTCTGTTTAAGATAGAAACTTTTCCTGTAGTGGTCTTTGTTTCTATCTTGTTAGAACAATTACATGCGATTTCTAGTCCATTTATATTGACCTCATTCTTACCTTCCCTCCCCCCTCTCAGAATGTCTTAAGGCTATGAATCCTGAGGAAGGAAGATCAATGACAATCAACAAGCCCACTCAGGTCTAGCAGAGGGAACCTGCAGGGGATTTGAGACCAAGGGAAGATGCAGAAGAAAGCCAGAGCCCAAAGTCAGATTGCCCTGTCACCAGGGAGAGCAGGTCTGGGAATCTGGCAACGTACCAAGGTTTCTGGTGTTTGGTGTATAAAAGAATTTACACCTTCACTCATATGAGGGAGTTGATTCAAAATTACAAGAAGGAAAAATCCTATTCAAAGGTCGGATCATAATAAAAGGGGGGGGATAAGAATGATGTCAATATACATGGACTAGAAATCGCATGTAATTGTTCTAACAAGAGAAAAACAAAGACCACTACAGGAAAAGTTTCTATCTTAAACAGAACTGGAATCCAAGGACATATAGAAAAATACTACTAAGTAAAAGATAGAGAAGACTCAGATGGGAAACTTAGGAAGGGTGGGAGGGGGGAAGCATAGGGGAGGGTAAAGGGTAACCTATATGAATAATGTGTATCAAAATGCATATATGGAGATGTCACAATGAAAAGCATCTCAGAATGAATCACATTGAGATGTACATTAAAAATTTCTAATAAAAAAAAGAAAAGAAAAGAAAAGAAAAAATAATCCAAAAAAAAAAAAAAAAAGAATTTACACCTGACTCAGAAGTTATAGTGGAGAATATGTTGTTGTTGTTAGGTGTCATTGAGTTGGCGTCTGACTCATAGCGACCCTATATACAATAAGCGAAACACTTTTGTTGGTGTTTCTCTGCTATTCAGAGTTTTCAATGGTGGATTGATTTTAGGGAGTGGGTTACCAGGTCCTTCTCCCAAGCCTACAGCACCTGGTGTTCCCAGGTGGTCTTCCATCCAAGTACTAACCAGCCCGGACCCTGCTTAGCTTCTGAGATCTGATGGGATTAGAAGCCACAGTGCTACAGCTGCAGGCAGCAGAAAAAATAGACAGTGTTTATCGTAAGGTATAGCACACCTTGGCCAGGTGAGGCGGCACACACTTGCAACTTGGGAGGCAGAGACAGGAGGATTGCAAGTCCTGGGCCAGAGGCAGCCTGTGCAACTTACCAAGACCCTGTCTCAAGACAAAAAATTAAAAAAGGGCTGGGGTGCAGCTCAGTGGTAGAGCACTCGCAAAGTATGCACAAGGCCCTGGGTACAGTCCCCCAATACTAGGAAAAAGAGAGATTGTTGTTGCTGTTAGGTGCCATTGAGTTTAAATCATAGCCACCCTCTGTATAACAGAAGGAAAAACTCCCAGATTCTGTGCCAGGCACACAATCTTTTTTCATGTTTAAGCCCACTATTGCAGAGACTGTGTCAATTCATCTAGTTGAGAGTCTTCCTTTTTTTCATTGATCGGCCACTCTCTAAAACATGATGTCTTTCTCCAGGGATTGGTCCCTCCTGAAAACATGTCCAAAATAATTAAGATGCAGTCTAGGTATCCTTGCTTCCAAGGAGCACTCTGTTTGCGCTTCTTCTAGGACACATATGTTGGTTCTTTTGGCAGTCCATGGTATAGTCAATATTTGTCTCTAGTACCGTAATTCAAAAGCATCAATTCTTTTCCTGTCTCCCTTGTTCAATGTCCAGCTTTCACAAGCACATGTGACTGAAAATACCATGGCATGAGTCAGGTGCACCTTCATCTTCAATGTGACATCTTTACTTTTCAACACTTTAAAGAAGTTTTTTGCAACAGCTTTCCCCCAATGCAATGCAACTTTTGATTTCTTGACTGCTGCTTCCACGGGTGTTGATTATAGTACAGAGCAAAGCAAAATCTTGGACAACTTCAATCTCTTCTCCGTTTATCATGAAGTTGCTTACTGACTCAGTTGTAAGGATTTTTGTTTTATTGATGTTGAGGCAAAGTCCATACTGAAGGCAGTGTTCTTTGGTCTTCATCAGTAAATGTTTCAAATCCCGTAGTATCACACACACAAAAAAAGATAGTACACCTTTAAGGAACAATTACAGGGAAAACTGATGCATCTGGAGAAATCTAGATTAGCCTAAAAAGGAATTTGTAGAAACCCCCATTCCTCCATTCTCTGTGTGAATTGACATCCAGACATTTCTATTCCCCCCGGGGCACGGAAGAGTTAAGCAAGTGTTGTACCCAGCAGTTCAACCCCAGAAAAATACTCCAAGACACAACCAAACGGATCGGGGGCAGAAGAGTTTATTTAGACTGGCCGGCTGGCTACTTTCAGTCCTGGCGGTGGACTTTCAGAAAGCAGAACCCAACTCACATTGGTTAGGGGCTTTATAGGGTAGGGGCAGAGGAGCAGAATTGCAGAAGCAGGAACTTTTTATTTTACGGTAAAGGGGTGGTGTTGGGGACTTTGAAAATCATATCTCACAACTAGGGTCCCTCATGACAGCCTGAGGGGCTGGCCCCTAGTTGACCCCAGGCTCATCTCACTCACTCACACCAGCTCCTCCCATCGAGTGAGCAAAGATGGCTCCTGGCCAGCCTGACCTGCTCTAACCACCCTAAATTTGATTGGCTCCCCTCAGCATTTTCAGGTAATAACTGTCCCCACCTGGCAGGTATGTCAGTTTACCCGCTGTACCTGTCAGGTGTGTGCCCTGATTGGCTGAATCCCACCATGTGACCCGTCCAGGACCCTATAAAAGTAGGGCTCCTGGACCCCGTTCACCCTCACCTCTCTGACCGTCCCTCAACTGCCATCTGAACCCCATCACCTGGACCAGCGCTCTCTACCCCAGCAAGATCTTCTAGCAAGTCGGCAGGATCAAGCCCAGGGGCCCTGAAGAGCCCAAGGCATCTAGCAAGCCACGAAGAGCCTCCCAATTCCTCCCATCCTTGGGAAGGAGGGAGGTAAAGAAGATGAGCCGAGAGAGGCAAGACCAACTGACCTCCAAGGAACACCAGCGGCTGTGGCTGTGCCTTTAAGGCTGAGCTGTACCAGCACTCAGCCTGCAGCATTCCATGCTGCAGGCTTAGAGCCAGCACTTAGAGGGGTAGAGCCCTGCTCTATAGGGGCTGCTTGCTCCTTGCTCTCCATCAGGGGAGCACCCAATAAACCTTACCTACCCTGTTTTACCACCTGAAGGTCTCCCGAGGTCCTTCATTTACGCCACCGGCCAGTTTGTTATGTTGAAGGTTTGGCTCTAATCTTAGCTGGGCTAGAGCTAAAACCCCAACAGGGTGGGGGGTATAAAGTAAGTTTCCATTTTTCCAAAGCTCAGTCCTGTACAGTAATTCCCGAATTTGACATTTTACAAGGTTATCTTGTGACACCACCTTTTTCTTAATCCGGCCCTTCAGCAGGCACAACCATCTTGTGACACAGCTGCACTTATCAGCTTTGGTTGAGGGCTGGTTTTCAAGGAACCAGTGATTTTGAAGTGACAGACCTGCTTTCACACAAGCTTCTAGAAGGAAAACCTCACTGTATAAACAGAGAAGATGGTGGCCTAAGAGAGGGGAACTCATGGGGAGCCCCCACAGAGAAGGGGAGGCGTGCACATGGTCTCCCGGGAGGAGAAGGACAGAAGAGAGGGGGCACATGTTACCTCTAGTTTTGATCAAACTAGGGCTCACCCAGAGTGAGGTCAGGCCTGGGCGCCCAGCTCTGGGTGCCTAGGGGGACCTGATGTGGGTCTTGGGTGTTGGACCTCAAGCTGTGCCTGGAAAAGCCCTTCTTTGTGGCTTAGGGTGGAGGAAACCAAAGTCTTTGTTTTGTAAAATGCCTCAGTGGACTTGTTTGGCGCATTTGAAAAGAAGGAGCCTGCAGACAGATACCTTGGAAAGATCTGCCTCTGTTTATACTCAGGCAGTCCTTCAGTCCTTCATCTTGGATTAGGGTGTGGGGTCCATTCTGTAGCTCAGTGGTAGAGTGCTTGCCTAATGTGCCCAAGGCCCTGGGTTCAATTCTCAGGATGTGCACACACACACACAAATTATAATAGTAATAATAATAATGATGATGATGATGTCCCTCCAATGCTCTTAGAGATTTGTCTCATACGTGGCTTCATTCATTACAGCTGGATTCAGGAGTCAGTCAGAATCCCCCTTCTTCCTCCATTTTGCCTGTCAATATCTAAGCTGACCTACCTAACACCTCCCAGGGAGGATACTCAGTTCCCTGAGTTCCCCATAGCCAATGGAAGCCAGAGATTTTGGAACCCCATCTTCAAATCCTGGGAAAATCAGCACCCACCTAGAGTTCTAGATGGGGAAGCTACCCAGAGCTGAGCACCAGAAGACCCTCATTAAAGAATGTACGTTCAAGGCTGCTCTTCAGGCAGAAGGAATGCACCTGGGAGCCGGCGATGTCCCTCCTAGGAACAGAAGTGACGGGGCCACACAGGGAGATTCAGGGTTCCACAGGTCACGTCTGCCCCACTTCCAACACGCCAAAGAACTGGGGCCCAAAACCCACATACCAACTGCCTACCAAAGAGAGGAACATCCCAGATTCAACCTCCAGCTACGAGCTGGTCCCTCCCAGCCACAAGCCCCTCCCCCTCCCAGGACAACCCCCAGGACACCACCACATCCTGCACACGGAGCCGTATGGTCTTGTTGTTAGAACAGGCCTAAGGTCACTTTAAAATCACTCTGGTTCCTCGAAAACCAGCCCTCAATAAAAGCTGATAAGGGCAGATATATCACAAGATGGCAGTGCCTGCCGGAGGGCTGAATTAAGAAAAATGTGGTGGTGCGAGATAACCTTGTGAAAGATCAAATTCAGTGACTTCCTGTAAAGGGCTGAGCTCTGGAAAATGGAAACTTACATTGTACTCCCACACCGCTTAAACTGCCCTATGAAAACACTGACCGGCCCAGACCAACTACTATTCCCTCTAAGTCCACTCCCGGGACTAAGGGCAGCCAGCTGATCAGTCTATTAAAGCTTCCTACTGTTCCTGATCCATTTGTGTCTTGGAGTATTTTTCTGGGGCCGAGCCACTGGGTACAACATTGTTAAAAGGTAAATTATCAAATCAACACAGCCAGGAGGAGCCTCAGGATAGAAGGTACCTAAGTGTACCACGGGTCCTGGATGGGACCCTGGACAGAAAAAGGACAGTAGGAAACAATAAAGGCAATCTGGGCTTTAGATACTAACAATACGTCACAGGAGTACTTCAGCGTGAAGGCTGTACCACACGGACATTGGTGTTAAAAATTAGACAAAGCAGAGTGGGCACACAGGAACTCCATACGGTTTCTAAAATTCTCCTATGAATCTTAAACTGTTGTTTAAAAATTAAAGTTTAAACAGTGTCATGGTATACACCTGTAATCCCAGCACCAGGGAGGCTGAGGCAAGAAGATTTTGAGTTCAAGACCTGTAGGGAAAAAATTGGGAGGAAATTGGCAAAAACTCCCAAACTGGGAAAATGGCGTTTGAATATCTGGTTTGTAAGTTAGAAATCTAGGGAAAATGAAAGTAACTTGGTTGCACGTTTGTACAAAACCCTTCCTGATTGGACAACTGGACTGAAAGCTGATTGGCTCAGGCCATTCCATGGGCAAACTACATAAAGAGCTGCGCTGTGGCAGCTCGATCTTTTCTTTTTGGCACAGCCTTTTAGGCCCTTTTAGGCCTTTTTGGCACCCTTTCTGCGCGTTCTTGCCCATTCCTGCCCGGACCACTGATGAGGAAATGCCTCTCCCGCTGCTCTCCCCCGGAACTTTGGTGAGGAAAGAACGCTCTCCCGTCGCAATCTCAACAAGGAAAGAACCTGCTCTCTGTCTGATCACCAAGGAAGCAACAGCTGTCTCCTCGTGACCACCGAGAGGACCAACACAGTTGTTTGCCCCTGGAAGGCAAAAGCGTCTGAGGCTTTTCCTTTCTCCCGTCTCCGCCGGGGTCCCGAGGGCCGCAGGAGTCTGTGCCTCTCACCTGAGGGTCCCGAGTGAATTGTGTTTAGTATCTGTGTGCATGGCGGCGCAGCCCATCCGAACCTCCAGGCCGGACTGGGAGGCGCGTGCCCCACAAAGGCCAACCTGGGCTACATAGCAAGGAGACCTCCCTGAGGAGACTCACCATGAGGAGACCTTGAGGAGACTTCCTTGAGGCTATCAGGTGAAGAAGACCTCAGTAAAACAACCTTCCTTGAGGAGATCTCCCTGGGGAGAAGTCCCTGAGGAGACTCACTGAGAAGATCCTCCCTGGGGGGATATCCTTCAGGAGAACAGCCTGTCACCACACCACTTAAGGAAACTTTCCTGAGGATATCCTCCCACAAGAGACTTCCCTGAGCCTAAAAATACCCTTCCCAAGGAGACATACCTGTGGAGACTCTCCCTACGTAGACTACTTGGAGAAAACCATACCTGAAGGGGTCCCTGAGGAAATCTTCCCTGAGGAGACTTCCTGAAGGAGCCTCTCTCACAGATGCCCCGGTTTGAAGGGATTTATATGAGAAGACAGGCTGGGATTTAGCTCAGTTGGTAAAGCACTGTGCTGCAGTCTCTGAGGTCCCAAGTTCAATTCCCAGCACCACAAAAATGGGAGAAGGACCTGGCAGTCCACTCCCAAGGCAATCCCGAAACAGTCAGCCATTGAAAACCCTATGAGAGTCGTTATGAGTCGGATGCCGACTGGACGGCACCTAACAACAACACCATGTGAGAAGACACCTCTCCTTAGACCAGTCCTTCCTTGAGGTGACCTTCCTGAGGAGATTTCACAGAGAAATCCTCCCTGTGAGGACCTGCCTGAGGAAGCCCTCCTTCAGTAAACCAACCTGAGGAGACCCTTCCTGAGGAGAGCTGCCTGATCAAATACCCTCAGGAAAGTCCTCTCTGAGGAGACATTCCCTCGGGAAACCTGCTGAGGGGACCTTCCCTGTGGAGGTGACCTTGAGGAGACCTTTCTAAGGAGATCTTCGCTGAGGAGCCCCACCAACTCAAGCCTGTGCCCCAAACCTGGGCAGGACCCACACACTGTGGCATGGCTCGGCCAGCTTTGATGACGCCACACAGCCAGCATCCCAGGGATGGCTGGGAGCAAGGCTGAGGCATATTCATGGTGGGGGTTCAGACTCTAGGTGGGGGGTCCTGGCATGGATGGGATGCCAGATCGACAGGTCTCAGAGCCCAGGGCGTGGACTCACATTCAGTGAGCGGAAGATCTTGTGATGGGGCTGGGGACAGCGGGGTTTCCCGGGCTCATGTCCAGGAACTCCTCCATGACAGAGCCCTGGTGTCCCTGGGCACTAGTGTGAAAGCAGCCCTAAGGTCACTTTAAAATCATTGGTTCCTTGAAAACCAGCCCTCAACAAAAGCTGATAAGGGCAGCTGTGTCACAAGACGGTGGTGCCTGCT
>VMDO01040026.1:0-12269 GCA_007922755.1 Pedetes capensis
ATTAGTCAAATTAAATAAGCCATGAGCCACACCAGACAATATGTGAAATCAAAATCCATATTTTTCTAAAGCAAAAACAAGCATGTGCAGGGGGCACCTGGATTTGAACCAGGGACCTCTTGATCTGCAGTCAAATGCTCTACCCCTGAGCTATACCCCCAGTGCAGGAGGTTTGTTTTTATAGTGTATCTGTCTCTCAGTGTTCCAATTCCAACAGCCTCCAATGACTCAGCGAGCTATAATTAGGGAGAATGATGTCTGGAGGGAGCCTGGGCATTAAGTTTTAAAGAGGTTTATAATGAGAAAAGACAGGACTCCTAAGAACTAAGTTCTCAGAGCCAAGAAATTCCTCTTAGACCTGACAGTGCCCAAAGCCTCATTCCTGTCCACCCTACTTCACGCAGGGCAAATCTCAGTTCCAGGCAGAAATCTTCAGGCTCTTCACAAGTGCCAATAGCAATAGCATGTGGGTGATCGTATTTCTGATGAGCTTTCCTTAGCCAAGGCTCTTAGCAACTGAAGTCCTCACCCCTCTTCGTGACCTCACAGAACTGACCTCAGAGCTGCTGCTCAATACATATTTGCTGCATGAAATTGACTCTGGGGGACAAAATGTCCAAATAACAATTTTTGTGAGGTAGCTTCTCCAGGAGGATTTCAGTCAGATGAGAGCAGATGATGGGCGGGTTACACTCTTACGTAACGCAACTTGCCAGAAACTTAGAACACTGTCAACTCTGAAAGGTCATTTGATGCAGAGAAATAAACCTCCAGATAAGAGCACCTTAATCAACGAACTAAATTATTTTTCCCAAGTCCTCCCACCAAAGATTCCTTTTCAACTTCCAAACCCAGCCACAATGACAGCAACTTGTACATCTCGACCTCCTCAACGTCTCTTTTCACTCTGATAGGTCAGGCAGGTGCTTCCATAGCTGCCTTGCTGGCTTGGGTCTGTTGCTAAGTCTCCCTCCTGACAGGTGCCCAGGCCACATACGTATTTAGGCCTTTCCAAAGAACTGGACCCTCACATGTCAGTCACAATTTGCCATGCTGTGGGGGCTTGTGTGTTGCTGTGATGCTGAAAGCCATGCCAGCAGTATCTCAGATACCAGCAGGGCCACCCATGGTAGACAGGTTTCAGCTGAGCTTCCAGACTAAGACAGACTAGGGAGAAGGACCTGGCATCCCACTTCCAAAACAATTAGCCATCGAAAACCCTATGAATAGCAGAGAAGTGCTGTCAAATATAGTGCTGGAAAATGAGCCCCCCAGGATGGAAGGCATTCAAGAAACAACTGGGGAAGAGTTGTTTCCTCAAAATAGATTCAACCTTAATGACAGGAATGAAGAAAAGCCCCTGGGACCTCCTTTTGCTGATGTTGCATGACTCAAAAGGAGAAGAAACATAGTGGTTGCAACAATGGGCTCACACGTAAAAAGATCATGTGCATACCACAGTGTTTGGTAGTGTTTCTTTCTGCTGTTCTCAGGGTTGCTGAGTTGTATCCAACTCAACCACACCTAACAACAACAAAGGATCGTATGTTTAGTGTGGCCATTTTGTGTCAGGGTCGTGGTTGGATGGGAGCCTAGGAGAGGGGAGAGACTTTATTCTATTCTTTTACTTCTCTTCCTGGGGTGGGAATGGAGGAAACGAGAGCTAAGAAAAGAATCACAAGGCACACTTTGCTCATTGTTCTTTTCTCACCCTGGACACCAGTGGGTGTTGAGATTTTGGCAGTAAAACATGATCTGTTTGCTTCATAGTGAAGAACCCCAGCACAGGGAGGGCTTTAGAGATTGTTTATTCCAACCACTTCTTCGACTAAGCAGCACAGACTGAGAGAAGCAGAAGAGCTTGGTTAAAATGACCAGCATGTCAGTGGCATGATTCGGACTGTGTCTACTCAAGGTTCTTTACAGGCAGGGGCCCTTCAGAAACCTCCACTGCCAGGAACAACTCCAGTGCTCAGAAACTGCTTGTGGATAATCAGTGGATTATAGGGACCAATCATCCTGGTGTTCTGGGAACACCCCAAGATTGCATTTTTATTTTTTAATGTGATACTTGGGAGTTGAACCCAGATCTTGAGCATACTAGGCAAGCGCTTTACCACTGTGCTACAACCCCAAGCTCCCCTTATTTTTATTTTTTATTTTGAGACAGGCTCTCGCTAAGTTACAGAGGCTGCCTCTGGCCTTGAACTCGCAATCCTCCTGCCTCAGTCTCCCAACTCACTAGGATTACAGGCATCTTGACACAATTTTGTCCCAAGGTTTAAAAGCAAATTCCTGCATCCCAGGAAATCCCCCAGTCCCAGGAAACCCCTCTGAAAGCTGGATCGATGATCATCCTCGATACCACCTTACTTTTTCTTATCCACAGCATCTCCGGAACCTAACCACTCATTTTTCCATGATCACAGTTTTTACTCTTCCCTCTTGCCTTCTCTACTAGATTTATTTCACATTTGTTTTGACATCAACCCACTGTGTTTTCCTTGGCCTTAGCCTAAACAATAATATCCTCGAAATCACGCCAATTGTATTTCTTTCCATTGTCCATGAAAATAAATAGATGACCCACGGGATGTGTTAAAATTGTATTGAACACGTGATGCCCTTACAACTTGCCATGCACCCTTCTGAAACACTTAACAAACACGAATTCACGTAAGCCCCAAAACAGCCCAATGAAGAAAGAGGGACTATTTTCACTTTCATTTTACAAAAGATGAAACTAGCCTGGCGCAATGGCGCATGCCTATAATCCCAGCGGTTCAGGAGATGGAGGCAGGAGGATTGCAAATTCGAGACCAGGGGCAGTCTGCATAATTTAGCGAGACCCTGTCTCAAAAGCGTAAAAAAATGGGCTGGGGGTGCAACTCAGTGGTCCAGCACTTGCAAAGCATGCAGGCACGAGGCCCTGGGTTCAACCCCAGTACCACAAAAAAAAACCAACCAAACAAAAAAAGATGAAACTGAGGCCTAAAGAAGTTAAATACTTTGCCCCAGTCAAACAGCTAAGTTTGTCTCTGGGTCCACAAAGTCACCCTAGAAACCTTCTGCGGTGACTGCAGTGTAATGGGTAGTTCCATGTTTCAACTTAGCTACTAAATACTATGCCATGCACACGATCTTTTTATGTTTGAGCCCGTTGTTGCAGCCACTATGTTTCTTCTCCTTTTGAGTTGTGCCACATCACCAAAAGGAGGTTCCAGGGGCTTTACTCCACTCTTGTGATTAAGGCCAACTGTACTTTGAGGAGGTAATTCTTCCCTAGTCATCTCTTGAATGCCTTCTATCCTGGGGGGCTCATTTTCTGGCACTATATTTGACAGTGCTTCTCTGCTATTCATAGGGTTTACAATGACTAATTGTTTTGGGAGTGGGCTGCCAGGTCCTTCTCCCTAGTCTGTTCTAGTCTGGAAACGGAAATCTGTCCACCATGGGTGGCCCTGCTGGTATCTGAAATACCAGTGGCATAGCTTTCAGCACCAGAGCAACCCCCAAACCCCCACAGCACAAAAAGTTGACAAACATGTGGGGGACATACCAAATATGTATATTAAAGATATATATATATATATATATGTATGTATATGTATATATATATTAAAGATATATATATTAAAGATACACACACACACACACACACACACATATATACATATATATATACATATATATATATATAATCTCACTAAGAAACCCACTCCCCCCAAAAAATTAGCCATTGAAAACCCTATGAAAAGCAGAGAAGCACTGTCAAAGTACCAGAAAATGAGCCCTCCCAGTTGGAAAACGTTCAAGAAATGACTGAAAACATTCAAGAATGTGAAGAGTTGCCTCCTCAAAATAGAGTTGATCTAATGACTGGAATGGAGGAAAGCCCCTAGTACCTCCAGTTGCTGATGTGGCCCAACTCAAAATGAGAAGAAACTCAGCAGCTGCAACAATGGGCTCAAACATAAAGAGATTGTGTGCATGGCACAGTGTTGGGTAGTGTTTCATTCTGCTGTACTTAGGATCACTATGAGTCAGATGCAACTCAATGCACCTAACAGCAAAAATGGATTGTGGGGAGTGCAGTGTTTTTTTTTTTTTTGTTTTTTGTTTTTTGTTTTTTTCTGTACTGGGGGTTGAATCCATGGCCTAGAGCATTCTAGGCAAGTGCTCTACCACCAAGCTTCACTACAGTCCCTTTCTTACGTTTTTTTAAAGACAGGATCTCATTGAGTTGCATAGGCTGCTTCTGGCCTTGAACTCACTCATGAGCCTCCTACCTTAGCCTCCTGAGTCACTAGGATTACAAGCAGCTGCTGTGGTACCCAGTTGGGACTGTTTTTTAAAACATGACCCTAAATTTCCTTAATACTTCTTTCATCAAAAAGTAGTGTCTATGTCCCCTCCACTTGATTCCGACCATATTTTATTGATTCTGACTTCTATACCAATAAAATATGGCAGAAGAAATGCTGTGGGATTTCTGAGGCTAGGTCAGAGAGGACAGTCAGCTTCCCCCTGCTTCTGTGGGGATTCTTGCTACTGGGTCCCAGCCCCCTGCTATGATGAACCCCATGCTGCTATATGGAAAGGCCAGGTAGCCAAGAAGTATCCTGTATGCCTGAGGCTGCATATTTCACCATCACCAATCTCTATGGAGGTATTCAGGCCGACAGCCTCAACTAAGCCCAACAAGAAGACCTGTGATTAGCTACAACCCTGGCTATCAAGTGGAGCAGAGGTAGGCCTTTCCCTTCACGTCCTCCCCAAATTTCATGAGCATAATAAGCTCTTCCTCTATACCTCTAATTTTGGGATACTTTATGCAACAATATCTAATTGGGACTATCAGCCCATATTTCCTGTCACTGCTAACCCTGTGGAGGCATTCTACTGCCTCATGCCTCAAGCAGCACTGGAGGTTGCGATGCCGTTGGGACCTGGTCCTCTTCTATCTTGCTAATTCCCCACGACCACCATTAAACACACTGTGCTGAGATCCAGAGCCTGCCCCTCCCCTCCTCTGCTCTGATTTGCAATGACACACTGAATCCCCAAATCGAACAAACACAATGGTGAGTAACATAACCATGATTAGGCAGTAAATAAGGAAAAGGAAATCACAGTCTAATACTGGCCACTTGGCAATATGAGCTGATGAGCCAAGCCTGAGGCCTCTAAATTGTTATTGTTCTCATCTGTGCTGGCGCCTACAGCGAGCAAGTGGAATTGCATCTCCAGCTTCCTGTTGGTCTAGGACCAGGCCCAGTGAGCAGCAGATGATGATCTCTGGCAGCTCTTCAGCTTCATTTGGTAGAACTCCAAGCCAGATACCATTGCATCAGACTCCTCCCTAGGCCAGCCAGGATTCCCTTTGAGGAAGGGAATGCAGGCTGCAACAATACCCTCCACCCACTCAAACCTGCTCAAACTTCCTGGTCAGCACCCACGACTCCTCCTAAACACTCAGTGCCCATTGGGCCTGAAATTGCAAGGCTTCAAAGAGGTAAGGTGCTCTCCCTCTCCCAAAAGGCACCTGGCACACAGACTCTGGTCCCCTCTTCCCTGCCTCATTCTTCTAGTCAATGTCATCAATTCTCCCCTTACTGAAAAGCCATGTATTGCTCTATAGTAGTCCTCAAAATAATTATAGCAATGCCAAGTGGAAGACTGAGGGCTAAGGATGGGGGCCGTAGGACCAGACAAAACTGCCAGCCAGTAAGGCATGCGCCAGTCACTCCTTTCCACTGGCCTGAGCTCTTTGAGGTCTTCTCTTAGAATCCAGTGACTTGGTATCCATGGAGGGCACTGTGGCAAGCCAGGCAGGGGGTAGTGAGATCAGGAATTCAAAACTGAAAATTGGCAGATGGTGATTCCTGCAGCTGAGAACCAATTCTCCAGTTTGATGTGGCTGGCATATAAATTTCAAATGGAGCTTGATTAAAGATCAGGTCATTTTACCATCCACCATGCCCTTGGCCTCTAGGTCTCCTATTTTCATTTGTTTTGCTTTTATGTTTCTTTACTACCTGGGAACCTCAGATAAAGGTTAGGGGGAAGGGTAAAGGTAGGGAAAGGCAGATCAAAAAAAAAAAAAAAAAAAAGCTTAAGTCCTAGATCTAAACTTTGAAATCCTGAAAGATTTTCAGTTATAAAAGGATGCCCGCTTTCAGAACCCACATCTATAAATAGCTTTCAGAAGGCAGCAAACTTGCAGAGATTTGTTTGACAAAATCTTCATGGGTTTTTGCCATATTTCCTGTGCCATCATCTATGACTTTCAATCCCTAAAATTCTAAATTAATGTGGACATCTGCTTCTAGCAAATATAGTCAGAGCTTCCCTGCCACTACCAATTTGCATCATAAGCCAAAGAAAGAGAAAAAGAAAAAAAAGAGAAAGAAAAAAACAACTCTACACAGCTTCCAGGAATCAGGGCCTTTCCCAACACAGTGCATCCACCCGCTCACCCTGCCCTCTCCTGTAGCATCCCCAGTGAATCTCATCCTTCAAGCACCAAATGTACACAATCAGAAACAGAAACCCCAGTTCTTTGTTATTCAGTTATCCAACCAGTCCCAGGCTTTTGCCTGGATAGAAAATTTAAAAAAGGAAAACCTCATCCAAGGATTCTGCACACCCCCAACCATTTCAGCCATGACAAATTTCTAATGAGAAGAATCTTATGCATCCTGGGCAGGCTGGCACCTGGCTCCCAGCCCGATAGCCATTAGGTCCCTTGCACTTGGCTGCTGCTGTAGACCAGTGCCATCCAATGGAAATGGAAATGTGGGCTACATATGCAAGCTACCTGTGGCTTCCTGAACTTTCTAGTAGCCACATTCAAAAAAGAAGAAACAAGTTCATTTGAACATTTTTAACCCAGTATATTAAAAATCATTTATGCACATAGGAAGTACATAAAAATTATTAGTAAGATATCTTACATTCTCTTTTTCACACTGAGTTTTTAAAACCAATTGTGTGTTCACACAGCTCAGACTAGTCCTTTTGCAGTGCTCAATCACAACAGGTGGTAGTGGCCACCTTAATCACACAGGGTATGCAGACAAGCCTAGCTTTATTTATCCTGGCTAAGTATGTTCCTTTCTAAAAGAAAGTGCATCTCCTGTATTGTTGTTGTTAGGTGCCATTGAGTCAAGTCTGACTCATAGCAACCCTGTGTAAAACAGATGGAACACTCTCTGACACTAAGCCATGCCAGGTACTATGTCAGGGCTTCTCTGCTATTCATAGGGTTTTTCAATGGCTGATTGTTTTGGGAGTGAGTGGGCTGCCAGGTCCTTCTCTCAAGCCTACAGCACCCAGTGTTCCCAGGCGGTCTCCTGTCCAAGCACTACCCAGGCCCAACCCTGCTGAGCTTCTGTGACCTGATGAGATCAGACGCCAGGGTGGTACGGCTGTAGACACCTCCTGGATTAGGAAACTGAGATTGGAACCCCTGTTCCTGAAAGTCAGCTGGCCAGATAAAATACAAGACACCTGTCAAATGTGGTGGTCACACCTCTAATCCCAGCACTTGGGATGCTGAGGCAGGAAGATTGCATGTTTCAGGCCAGTCTGGGCTACATAGTGAGCTCCTATCTCAAAAAAATAAAAAATAAAACCAAAACAAACAAAAAGAGGAAAAGAAAATCGTAAGGCACTAGTTAAATTTGAATTTCATATAAACCATAATGTTTTAAAATATAATGTCTCCATAGCACAGGACATAATGACATTATAAAAATTTCTCATTGTTTACCTGAAATTCAAATTTAACTGACTTTTTGTATTTCTTTTTCTGGCAATCCTTCCTGAATTTAGCTCAGTAGAATTGAGCCTTTAGCTAAAGGAGGGTATTTAGGTGGCGGGTGTGGGTACAGATGAGATTCATCAGTGAGCCAGCAAAGAAGGGAAGAGCTAAGATGTATTCTACCTTGGTCCAACAAAAATAGCAATGTCCTGGCAATTTCTCCAAAGAAAGAAGCAAGGGAAAGGGACAGGGGAAGAGAAACTACTACAGCTGCCACCTACAGCAGATGATGGTGCAGGGAAGTAAGAGGCCGACCCCTGGGAAAGCCAGTGAGTTCAAGGGGAGAAGCACAATTGTTCAGGATGACAAAGGAAGTCTCCTGGCAGGAAAGCCATGTTGGGGCTGACTCTGGAGCATGGGCCCGTCTACACTGTTTTCGTCTTCCCCTTCCAAAAATTTCACCAAAATATGTGTACATCCTACAACTACGTGCTTTCTGTGGGTTTTTTTGTTTGTTTGTTTGTTTGCTTGCTTGTTTTCCTTTGTTTTTTGTTTTTTGCAGTTTTTCTTTTTTTTAGATAAATTCTCTCTGTGTAGCACAGGCTGGCCTCAAATTCATGATCCTCCTGTCTTGGCCTCCCGAGTGCACTATATGTGTATGTGTGTATGTGTGTGTGTGTGTATGCACACACACATATATACACATATATTATTGCAGGCCCTTGGTATTTCATGTGGCACCTGTAACTTTACAGTTTACTCTGGGTTCCCAATGCTAGCAAAAATATCTTAGCGAGGCATCTTGGCACACACCTGTAATCCCAGCACTTGGGAGGCTGAAACTGGCTGATCATGAGTTTGGGGTCGGCTTGGGCTATACAGTGAAACTTTTTCTCAATCAAACAAAAACAAAAGACAACAACAAAAAAGGTTTTATTTTTATTTAGTTAGTTTTGTACTACGAGCTCTTACAATGGGTAGAGAGAGAGAAGCATTGTGTTTGTTCAGTTTACTACATATTCCTTCATGTGCTTCAAAGTGAGGTTGGGGAAGAAATCCCCCCTAAATTTCCTAAAGTTTCTAAAAATTCCAAAGCAGTGACCTAGTTAGAGCTAAGGGAGTGAGGGATTAGAGAATTTGGGGGAAATGTTTTGGTTTGGGTTTTGTTATTGTTGCTGTTATTTTCAAATTGCTACTGTTCTAAGTAAGGTCAGTTTCTGATCCCAGAAGTCAGGGGTGGGACCAAAAAAATTGCATGTCTCACAGTTTCCCAGGTGATGCTAATGCTTCCAAATGAATAGCAAAATAGCACTGTCAAATATAGTGCCATAAAATGAGCTCCTCAGCCTGGAAAGCATGCCAGAGACGACTGTGAAAGAGTTGCCTCCTCAAACCAGAGTCGGCCTTAATGACAGGAATGGAGTAAAACCCCTGGGAGCTCCTTTCGCTGATATGGCACAAGTCAAAATGAGAAGAAACAGTGGCTGCAACATTGAGCCCAAATGTAAAATAATTGTGTGCATGGCATCATGTTGGGGAGTGTTTCTTTCTGTTGTACTTAGGGTCACTGTGTGTCAGGTCCCAACTCGATGACACCTAACAACAACAACAAACGGCTGATGCTGCTGGTCCAAGGGGCCACAAATGGAGATCCACAACGTTAGGTAGTGAGGAGGTCGAAGGGGATACCGACAGTAACTGTTGAGACTCTGCTCTGTTCTGTAGTTAGTGTTTTCTCAAACTAAAACCCAGAGCGCACAGCCTGCCTCAGCAGCAGCCCTGCAGGGCTAGTGGCCTCTGTTGTTGCTGTTGACCGTGCAGTTGGGTGATGTGGGGTTTTCACAGCATGACTCAGATGGTTTGTTTGCAACTCTGAAGGTTGGAGGAACAAGTGACTCAAATGTGATCCTTTGAGAATGGGTGCCCCCAGCTGGACTTTTTCTTCTCCCTGGTCACCTCTGCCCCCCCCCACCTCCATTCATTACACTTTCTTCCCAGCATCTCTGAACTTCCCTGGTCTGTCCTCTGCCTCAAACTCCAGCCAATGCTAGACTGGAGCACAGGAAGCCACCTTCCCTGGCCAAACCTCCTGACTGTCCTCACCCAGAAAATCATATCTGTGCATAGGAAGCCTATGCCCTCTTCCTAACTAGCTCAGAGCCAGGAGCCCCACCTGGTAGCCCTGTCTTCAGTTTCTGAGGCTGACTGGAGAGTTCCTTTCCTGTCCCAAAGGAGAGAGCTCCAAGATCAGGCCCAGGCAAGTGAGCAAGATGGAACCCTGCACCAGGGTGATAGCGATTAGATTTGGGGAGATTTTCAGCCTTTGCCAGGGGGTGTGCACAGGTTCCCCACTCCTGGTGCTCTTCCTCCATCTCCAACCTCCTCCCATCAGCCCCCCTTCTAAGCAGGCTTCAGAGAGGCATCTGATGGCCCATTCCTCTTCAGAATTCTCTCCAAACCCCCTTGCCCATGCCATCCTCCAGTAAGGACCAAACACTACTCATTTAAGGACTGTACGGCTAAATTATACGAAGCAATTAGGGCTGTCCAAGATCAAGCTTAAGGAAACCCCAGAGGCTCAAAACACCTCACCACCTCCTAGACTTTGTCTCTGTTCTGTTCCAAGAAGCCCAGACACTTTCTCTGCTCTTTACAGATACAGAGCATCAAATCCCACCAGCCAACTCATGCCCTTCCCTTGCCAAGAGAAGCCCCTCTTTCATGAAGATCCATTGAAGCAGAGTTCTTCATTCCAATCAGAAAGCACGCTTAGGACGGATTATTAATGGTGAACTGAGAGAACAATGAACTGCCTCCCCATGTCCAGTGGGAAACAGTCCATGGGGGAACTTGAAATGGATCTTTGACAGCCAATGGAGACGCTGCATGTTGTCTGCAACAAAGACCTTGATTTCCACCCAGTTTCCCACTTTGCGCCTAGAGCTATGACTAGGTCAGCCCCACCCATGTCCCCAATTTATGGAACAAAACAAATTATTGCTAATAACTTCCTGTTGCAAATTAAATAAATCTCAAGATGAAAGCAATTATTTCCTTCTTAGCATTCTTAATGAGGTCAGCCAATTTCCAAATATAATGGCCAATTTCTGGGATCCATTTGCCATTTGCTTTAGATGCAAATTTCTCTGGAATTTGAAACTAATATTCATTTTACATATTTCTTCTTTTGTAAGAGAAGTGACCAGGAAGTTTTCTAATGGCCTGACTTCTTTCTCCATTTTATTGTTCTGATAAACTTGTATTTCTAGAACTGTGGCTGGTGGGGTCTCTTGTATAAGAGATACCTAGGATGTTTGTTAAACATCCATTTTCTTGGCTTTATTCTAAACCTACTTGAGTGGAGTTGAGACAGACCAGGGTCCCACCTCTCCTCAGGGTGCTGGGCATCCATTACTGTTAAAACTCTGTTAGGATCAATATAAATGCTGATAATAAGGGTTTGTTTCTTCCTTGCTGTAAGTGCCACTTGTGATTCTTATTTTTCTGTAAGGAAACACTGCTGTAGCGGATGGGGTGATCTGATTTCCTGGTTAGCCACAATTTGGCCCTCTCTTGTGGCTCAGGCTGCTTTGGTGGAAGGAACTGTTGTCCAGCCAAGCTACTCTCACACCAGCACCTGCCCTCATGAACCTTCCACAGACATCTGGAGGAAGCTCCAGAACTGCTGTGATTTGCTACAACTCCAGACTCTGTAGGTCTGCTGCAACCGTGGCTGTCTCAAACTGTTTGCACTTTGTACTGGACCTCCGTGAACTCTAGATAACCCACCCAGGTGAGAGGAGGACCCACCCAGGTGTGACCCACCCAGGTGAGAGGAGGAGCACTTCCCTAGGTGGCCCAGCAAAAGGGACTGCTGTGGTGAGTGGAATGGGGAAATGCTGTGATTGATGTAAACACAAGCCTATAGTTGCATGACAAAATTGCTGATTGGTGCACACCTACCCTCTCTGGCTATATACGGCTCACTGGAGGAGAGAGAGCTGGGAAATCCCCCTCCTGTGCTCTTTCCCCTGGTGTTGCAACACAGACCCAAAATAAAGCGTCTCTCCAGTGCTTTTCTGCCTTTCTTGGGTAGTGGCTGAGCTGGTAACACAAAGAAAGAAGAAAAGGCAGTGGCAGTAAAGGTGACAGCAGGGATGACAAAGCAGCACAGCTCCTTGGGGGTGGATGGGCAGCAGCAGGCACTTGGCCAGGCCAGGACCCGGGAGCCACTTTCCCCTGCTGCTTGACTAGGGGGTGGTCGTTTCTGCTCACTCTTGATGCTCGCTGGCCGTGGGCACCACGTGGCTGGTACCCAGGAGGCGCTCCCCAGCCTGGTGAGAGGGAGGTAGAGCCTCCACTCCCTTCACTCCTAATAGCTACAGAAGGGGGCCAGGGAGGGAACAGCCAGAGCCTGGTACCCATGAGGAGTCTCCTAGGATGCTCTGATGGCTGCAGCAGGGTTGGGGAGAGATTGGCCAGAGGCCAGTGCTTCCCAACTGCC
>VMDO01040027.1:0-12244 GCA_007922755.1 Pedetes capensis
CAAGTGTTATCTTCCCATTTATTCAGATTGCCATTAATTTCTTTAAAAATGTTTTATAGTTCTCAGAGTATAAATTTGCACTTCTTTTGATAAGTTAATTCCTAAGTGTTTTAATCTTTTTTATGCTCTTTTGGGTTTTCTTAATTTCACTTGGATTTATTTTCTTAATTTTATGTTGGATTTCTTCATAATCACTTTATTGAAAGATGATTGATTTTAATATTGATCTACCTTGGAATCTTGGTGAATTAATTAGCTCTAAGTTTTTAGTGTGCAGTACAGTTTTTAAACAACATTGTACAATAACTTCCTCCTAGCATGAAGCACTAATAAAAACATACATATATATTTAAGAGAATGGTGTCATAGTATCTGTTTATATTAACATTTTCTAGATCTTTAAGATAAACAGTATCTTTGTAAACTTACTACCCTTACCTCAGAAAAAATTAAAAGTTCATAATCAAACCAATGCATATAAGTGCGGTTGATATCATTTTCTGAATATTGATTTTTGACAACAGCCATCACCTATTATTACATATATTTAAGTACCAGTGTCTTTCAGAAACACTCCCTTTGCTTCATGTTACAACACAGAATGAAAAGCCTTTTAATCACACTGGTGATTCTATCACTGGAAACGCACAGAGATGTTAAACTCCTGTCAAACCGCCTGTCAAAGAGAGTTTGCCTCTTTATGGACAATTTAAATAGATGACCTCTAAAAAATAAACACCAAGATTGAATAAACTTTAGTGATGTTCTATTTTCCATGATCTAAAGTGTTTTGCCCAATTTTTAATCATCTATGAAATAAAATTACTTCAATATACTGTATATTTATACATACATCTAAATGTAGAGCTACATTCTAATAGAGATGTTGCTTCCATTTACTAGGTAGAATTGGCTTATATATATTTGTGTGTATAATAGTATATGTGTATGAACACATATATAAGCTAATATATACTAAGTGTCCATGTAGACTTTTTTTTACCATGGTACAAGATGCACATTACTTGTAAAGAAAGACAATACTCTGAGCCATAGTGTTTATTTTCATTTAAAATCATTGTCTTATTTTCAGACAAATAGAAAGGAAATAATCATTCTCTGCAAAAAGGGAGAAATATCTAAAAATCACATTTTAAAATAGAAATACACCTTAAAGCACTGTATTAGAAAGGGTTATAAACAATGAAAGACAATCACTCAAAGGAAATCGCAAGAGTTTCTGATCTCTAACAGACAAAATAGAGACCAGTTTTTAAGGAAGAGATACTAGCTGTTGAGAAAGCTGGTTTAAGTACCACTGATATACTCAGCACTGTGAAAGAAATATGAATATAGCCTGGCCTTCCATCTCTGAACTTTGCTGATTGCACAAAATGGAAAGATGCATCTGTTCCTCTCACAGAGCAGATAGCAGAGTCTTTAAGTGGATACTCAGGGAAACTGCAGGGCTCCTGAGGCATGACTGTTAAGCACAGCCCTCAATGCATGTGGCTGTTCTCTTGATGCTGTGTGCATTGCACACACTGCTAATGTGCATCGATCCCATCTCCAAAGCATGGAAATTGAGGCTTCATTTAGTGCTAACAGCAACAAAATTTCAAAGACAGATCATACAGAAGACAAATGGAAAGTTTGGCCTGAGATATTGAGCATTTACAAAAGTATTCATTCCCTATGCTGAGGCGTATCTATTTACTTTTATTTTTTACTTCAGAAAGTAAACAGATAAATGCTGTAATATTCTTTAACATGAAATGAAGAAGTGAAGAAGTACAATTAAATGAGAGGCCCATGAAGGGTCCAGGAGTTTATTTGATTTTAAAAAGTATTTCTATCCAACCTCGCAGCCACGAGCCACATGTGGCTCTTTAAATTTAAATTCAATTTAGTTAAATTTAAGAGTAAATTAAATAGTTCTTCAATCACATAAGCCATGTTTGAGTGCTCCATAACCATATTTGGCAGGTTATGACCATATCAGACAATGTAAAGATAGAACATTCTCACAACAGCAGAATTCTGTTGGACAGTGTTATTTTAGAGAAAAGCAATCAATGTGTTACCCAGACTTTAGCTAGAAACACAGTACAAGGACAAAAACTGGGAACATTGTCAAGTACATTTTTATAAAGTCTTGCTATTTAAGGAAAGGAGAAATTATTTGACCTCAACTTTCTAAAATTACTCTTAATATTTTTAGGTTACTTGATCATTCAAAAGTCATGAAACCATATAATAAAGGACACAAAAGAAAGGGGTTTGCACAAACAGCAACTGGCCATGGAAGCTACCACCAAAAGTGAGAAACTATGAATAGTAATGAGCATGCTTAAGAGTACAGATTATACAATAGCAGGGACTTGTACAACTCAAGGAAACTGGAATCTTAGCTTAGTTTAGTTTTGTTTTTCCTTCATTCTAAAATAATACTTTTTGAGGTTCTGGGGGGTTCAACTCAGAGTGCTACATATTTTAGGCAAGTGCTCTACCACTGAGCCACACACCCAACCCCTATTTTTGTTTTTTATTTGTAGACAAGGTCTCACTAGATTACACAGGCTGCCTCTGGCCTCAAACGTGCAATCCTCTGGCCTCAGCCTCCCGAGTCACTGGAATTACAGGCATGTACCACCACGCCTGACTCTAAAATAATTTTTATGTACCTCTAAACTAACTTGAATCTCTGAATCTTTTGAAAGATATGCCAATTCTTCAGATTTCTGTAATAGGAAATAACAGATATGAATAAAAATCTTATTGAGTTAAATTCAGAAAAAAAAAAAAAACAGAAATTTTTTTTTCCCACTACTGGCCAGAGAACCTTGATTCTTCTCTACTCCTAGAGAATACCTTTCATGAAAACCTACAGATTTTCTAGTAAATTTGAGGCAACAAAAAGTTGTGTTTACTATAGTAACATAACTTGCTATTATCTGACTGAAACATCTCCATCTACAACAAAGGCAGAAAAACTCTGAGAAGGAGCAAGGGTAGAACTTTCATCTTCACTCAATTTCCTTGCTCATCTACTTCCTGAACACCCTTCGCTACCCTGATTCTGACCCCACTAACACTGAAGCAGGGGAAAGCAAAGAAAATATGGGTCAAAAAGATTTTATTTGGCATAGTAAGCATATTAAATTTCAGAAGTGGCTTCTTCTTCCTAGAATAGTCTGTACGTTCTTGAAATGCTACCACAGTTTTAGGACAAAGTCCCAGCTCCAGGAGAACCAACAGGCTAAGCTCAGCCACCCATCTCAAATACATCAATTAAGAGACCAGTGATGGTGAGAAGCAGAGAAAGGAGAATTAACCAATGTCTGCATTAGGAAGAGGAACAGATAAAGAGGTCTAGTGCCCCAAATCCATGAGCTTTAAATATAGGAGAAATAGGGCAGAGGGACAACTTCTCGTTGTTGTTGTTATTTTTGTTGTTGTTGTTGTTGTTGTTGTTGTCAGGTGCTGTGGAATAGGGTCTGACTCATAGTAACCCTCATAGAGTTTTCATTGGCTGATTGTTTCAGGATTGCTTCAGGAGTGAATTATCACATCCTTCTCCCTGCTTTTTCAATGCTAGGAATGGAACCCAGGTCCTCAGAGAGTGCAGAGCAGTGCTCTACCCACCGAGCTAAACCCCAGCCTAAGAGGTCTGCATAATGAAGCAGCCCTGGTCAGGGTCAGGTCTGGTTGGTCAGGGTGGGGACTACTTGATCATTGTCTCAGTTCTGATTCTGCAAGCTGGCCTCAAGAAGTTGTTCTTGCTGTCATCGCTTGAGAGGAGCAGCCTGGAGCTGGACAATGATTCCCGCTCCAGAGTGAAGCCTTGTCATGAGGATGACTCAAGAGGAATTAGTATGAGGCAAAATAGAGCTTGTTGTTGTTAGGTGCCATCGAGTCGGTATCCGACTCATAGCGACCCTCATAGGGTTTTCCATGGCTGATTGTTTCGGGATTGCCTTGGGAGTAGATTGCCAGGCCCTTCTCCCATTTTCGTGGTGCTGGGAATTGAACTTGGGACCTCAGAGATTGCAGCGCAGTGCTCTACCAGCTGAGCTAAATCCCAGCCCAAAATAGAGCTAGAGGGGCAAAATGGACTTAGGACAGGGACCAAGGTCCTCCTTCACTGTTAATTAAATTATAGACCCAAGTGAAGAGTCAATGCTTTTGGGCAAAAGCAGTTTCTAAGTGCCTGTTATAGAAAGATGCTTATGATGACTCTGACCCATCACTCCTAACTCTACTGAAACAGATTTTGTCAGCCACCCACTGTCTCTGTTCCCATGTCATAAAGAAGCACTTCAGTCTGATGCTAAAAGTAAGAGATCTGGCATCAGAAAAACAAAAGCAAAAACCCTCTCTCCTACTTCTTATTCACTGAGGTTGGACCTGACTCGGTGGCATCTAACAACATCAACAACACCCCTCAATAATTCTCCCATATTAAGTTGGGAATATTTTTTAAATGTGAATTATAGGACTGTTTTAGGGATAATACATAAAACAGGGCCTGTATACAGTGAGTGTTTGGTTTTCCTTTCATTTGCTCCCTTCCTTTTTAACAACTAGCACCTATATTTAAATGGTCATGATGGCAAAGAAAATATTCTGCTATATGTGCATTATTTGTTTAAACTTATAGGAGAATCGCCTAGTATAAAAGTAATTGATTTTAAAAGAATACTTGGAAAAATTCTGAAATTTTATTTGAATTTTTGTTGACTAAATAGTTGAAAAGAACAGTGGTAATTATTTTAATTGATCTTTTGTTAATCCAGTTACCATAATTTATGAGGCTCAAAAAATGCTGCAAGATGATTTTAAGACATTTTATACCAGTCCTTTGAAATAAAATGTAACAAGGTAATAAACTAACCAAATGTTTAATACAAAGCATCATTTTACATTTCAAGGATAAGATTTTACTAAACCTTAAATCTTATACCTTAGTAGAACATAGTATGATTATGGACTTTGACACCAAATCCCTATACCTGAATCCAAATTCTAGCATCCACCAGCTGTGTGACCTTAAGTAAATTACCTCACCTTCCTGTTCCTCACTGTTGTTGTTGTTGTTAGGTGCCATCAAGTCTGTGTCCAACTCATAGCAACCCTATGTACAACAGATGAAATGTTATTGTCACCCTCCTCTGCTATTCATAGGTTTTACAGTGGCTGATTGTTTTTTGGGGATTGAGTTGCTGAGTCCTTCTCCCAAGCCTACAGCACCTGGTATTCCCAGGCAGTCTCCCATCCAAGTACTTACCAGGCCCGACCCTGCTTAGCTTCTGAGATCTGACGGGATCAGAAGCCACAGTGGTATGGTGCAGGCTCATCCTCTCTATTCCCTCATAAAAGGAAAACAATTCAGCCCTTGTCCAATAGTTTCTTGTGAATGTTAAAAGAATCAATACATATGAAGTCCTTGCAAGAATGCCTCACAATTAAGAAGTGCTCAGTAAATATTCACTATTACTATCATTTAAAAATATTTGCTTTATGTATGAGTAAGATAATAATGGAGGAAAACTAGCACCAGAAAAATTAGAATTCTGTTTTGCTAAGGTAAAATGTAAGCACTATTTTCTCGTGCTACAAAAATGCTATTCTATAAGGAAATTTAACTTGTTCAAAGTCACCCAATAAATTAGTGGCAAAATAGAAGGAAACATCATGCCACCAAACAAAAAGTATAATTTATTTCACTTAAAACTAATAAAAATATAATCCTCAACTTTGATTCCTGTTGTAAAGAAACAACATTGTTGTTGTTAGGTGCTGTCAAGTGTTATCCAACTCACAGAGGCCGTCATAAGGTTTTCAATGGCTGATTGTTTCAGGATTGCCTCAAAAGTGTATTTATACCACCTCCTTCTCCCATTTTTGTGGTACTAGGAATCTCCCATTTTTGTGGTGCTGGGGACGCAGAGACTGCAGAGCAGTGCTCTACCAACTGAGCTAAATCCTGGCCCCCTAAAGGAACAATAGAGAACAGTATATCCAATAACTATGAAATAACTACAAAAAGCAAAACATGCTATCATAGGAATAGCAGGAGAAAAGAAGAGAAAGGCATGGAAGGAATTTCTCCCAACTATGGACAAAACATAGAACCACAAAGTTCAGAGAGCATCACAAACAATAAATGCATCACAAACAATAAATAAAATTCACTTAACCATACAATATCCAAATTTCAGAAAATCAAGGAAAAAGCAAAAATCAGAAGCAAAGTTATGAATTACATCTGACTTCTTAGTAACCACATAAGCAGGAAAACAAGAGTGAAATATTTAAAATGTTGAAAGAAATGTACCATATCAACAGACCAAAACATTCCAAAACCTATTGTATTATCTCAGCAGATGTAGGGAAAAAAATTGATAAAATTCACTACCTCTTTGCAATAAAAGAAAACTCTCAGCAAGCTTAGAAGAGAAAGAAACAAGGACATCTATGAAAAAAATAACACCATTGTTAATGGTGAGAGACTAAATCTTTTACCCCCAAGATCAGGAACATGACATTACATCTTGTGATTTTTATCCAGCATTGTACTTCATATTCTAGAAAGTGCAATAAAGCAAGAATGAATGAATGATATCTAGACTGAAAAGAAAGAATATAGTTGTCTTAATCACAGACATGACCGTCTATGAAAATGATAAGAAAATCATAAGAAATTTACTTTTTAAAGCAATTAGAACCAATTAGTGACTTCAATAAGGTTGCAGGATATATAATCAATATGAAAAATCAACTATATCGCTGTAAAGTGACAATGAACAATTAGAAATTGAATTTTCTAAAATTGCCTTCTGTAAAAGCATCAAAAATTATTTAAGAATTAAGGGGCAAAATGGCAAAAGATGTTCAAGGCCTGTACAGTGAAACCACAAAGCATTGAAGAAGATCTTTTAAAATGGAGAGATATACTATGTTCACAGTGTAAAAAAATTCAGATTTTTTTGAGGTATCATTTCTCACTGAATTGGCCTCAAATGCAATGTAATCACAATCAAACTCTCAGCAGGTGTTTGGAGAAATTCAAAAGCAGATTCTAAGGTACATATGTGATTGTGCAGAATACCTTTAAAAACTAAAACAACTTTGAAAAAGAACAAAGCTGGAGAAAATATGATAGCTGATTTTAAGGCAAACTATATAGCCACTTTAATCAAGACCATATACTCTGGGCATAAAAATAGGCAAAGAGACTAACAGAATAAAATTAGAAGTAAACACACATACATGCTTAATGAATTTTCCACAAAAATGCAAAGACAATTCAGTGACATAAAAATTTGTCTTTCCAACAAATAGTACTAGAATAATCATATATTCATATTTTAAAATATGAGTATCAATGCATACTTAATACCAAATAAGCTCAAAATGATTCATCAACCTCAGGGTTAGAGTTCTTAAACATAACAATATGAAGAAAAAATAGATACGCTGAACTTCATTAAAATTTAGAAACTCAGGTCTTAGACACTGTTTAGCTAGTGAAAGTTCATTTTAAGACTGGGAGAAAATATTTGCAAGACACATCTATAAAAGGTTTACATCTAAAATGAATAAGGAACTCTCAAAATGCACTAATAGGAAATATACATTCCAGTTAAGAAATTGACAAAAAATTAAATCAGATACTTCACCAAAGATATAAACACATGAGAAGATGCCTAACAATATATCTCACTTGGGAAATGCAAACTGAAACCATAATGACATACCACTATGAACCTAATAAAATGACTAAAGTTAAAAAGGCCATACAAATGTTGGAGAGGATGAGGGGTAACTGGAACTCTCATAACTTGCTGGTAACATTTAAAATGGCACAACCACTTTGTCAAACTTTTTCAGTTAATTAGATATTTAAACATACACCTACCATAACACTTAACCATTCAACTCTGAATTTTCCCCAAGAAAGCCACTATCTATATCAAGACTTGTGGAAGAATGTTTATAGCAGCTTTATTAGCAATAGCCCCAAATTAAGTGGCAAATAGATAAACAAATTCAATCTATGGATACAATGAATTACTACTGAGTAGTAAAATGAAATGGACTATTGAGGGGGGAAAAACAATAAATGAATATCAAAATAGTCATGTAAAGTGAACGTCAGACAAACACGCAGTGTATACTATGCATGGCATTTATATAACATTTTAGAAAATGTAAAATAATTCATAATGATGAACACCCTACCAGAGGTGCCAGAGAAACAGCAAAGGAACAGTTGGGGACAATAGTCAAGGAAGCTAAGAAAAGGAAATAACAAAGGGGCAAAAGGAAACTTTTGGGTGTGCTGTGATGTTCACTATTATGACGATGGTGATATTTTAATGCATGTACCTATATATGTCATTACTTATCAAATTGAATATATTCAGTAAATGTAGATTATTGCATGCCAATATGCATCAATAAAGCTGGAAGAAATAAAAATTTACTCATACAACAGGCTAATGTAATAAGTATGCTCTAAGCTACTACAGCCTGCAGTTGTAGCCCTGTGGCATCCACTCCCGTCAGATCTCAGAAGCTAAGCAGGGTCAGGCCTGGTTAGTACCTGAATGGGAGATCGCCTGGGAACACCAGAAGCTGTAGGCTTGGGAGAAGGACCTGGCGACCCCCTCCCAAAAATCAATCTGCCATTGAAAACCCTATGAACAGCAGAGAAGCACTGACAATTGTGTTTTCCCTCTTGTACAGAGGGTCGCTATGAGTCAGATACCGACTCGACCACACCTAACAACAACAACAAACTACTACAACAAAATATATAGTTCTCAAAATTAAGGATCTTTTTGACATGTTTAAAATTAATCAAATGTTTAATATCTTAATATTTAGAGATTTTAAAATCAAGAATAGATTCACTCCCTGAGATGAGTCAAATTTAACTACTAAGAGTTAGAATATTTCCATGAGTTTCCTAAAGTTTCAACATTTTAGTGGGAAAAAATATTCTTAACAAACTCAAACATGATGCCAAGTACCATTATCTTTAAAGTTTGGCAGCCTCTTCCTGGTAGATGTTTTCAAGGTGATTTTTTTTCTCCTGAGTAACTCATATTTTGTACATGTAAAATTCATTTAACATTCTCACTCTCAAATTCACCTCAGCTTGTAAAAAGCTAACCAAATAGTCTCAGTTAAATCAAACCAAGTATACAAGTAAATTATTTTATCTCTTTTCTCATTTTCCAAAATTAAAGATCCAAGAAAGTAGGATATCAGATATGTTTCAGACAAAATTTCTCTTTTTTAATAAGATCTTTCACTTTATGTTCCCCTTTCACAACCTTCACCATTTACAGTAATTCTTCTTCCAAAGGATATCCTTCCTTTAATGAACTCAATGTCATAATCTGTATGCCACATTTCCATTCTTTATTATTACTCATGGACAGCATGACTAATAGGCTTCTCAAGTATTGGTGACTGGGAGTACAAATGTGTAAGACTTTACATCAGACCTCAAACTACTAGGTACAAGCTGACTCCTTGTAGTCAGATATTTTAAATTATTTGGCTAGGTATAATCTGTGGTTGCTGAATATTCACTATTATTTGACTTTGCCTTGAAATGAGAAGTGCAAAGAGCTAAACAGTTTATAAAACTCATTTTCTCACTTAAAAGCAAAATGTCATTCTTTTTCCTTATTCTAACTACAAGCATTTAGAAGATGATTACCTCAAAGATCACTAGCCTTTTTTTTTTTATGGTAGTATCTGTTGGGCTCTACTCTGAAAATATAATTCTCTGTATGGCTAAATCAAGACTAATACTTAGACCTAGTATTACAGGATACACTCTGCCAATGTGTTTTATTTAACAACCTGAATGTTTACCAAGTAACTTTAATATAAATGCTTTTAGGCAGGTATGAACTCTCCTAATTGCCAGGTTTCTACCATTCTCTATAGCTAGCCAGCCATTTTACACATTTCCATTACCTGGCTGTTCCACAAAGGCATCTCAGTTCTCAATATCTAATTTATAAAGGTTTAGAAGTTTTAGATTGAAAGAATGTTAAAGTTTAAAGGATCTTAGAAATATATTGCTGAATCTTCTCACTTTACTAGTAAGGCACAAACCTATGATTTGTTCCACAATACATATTAAATTAATGGCAGAATAGTGGAGAAATCCGACTTCTCACTCCTAATACTGCTTTTCCATTACAACACTTTGTCTTTCTAGCTTCTCATCCAAGTCTAAAATTTACTCCTTATGTAACATAAGCTTTAATGGAGTAGGGATTTTTTGGTCCTGTGAAATGATGTATCCCCGAAGTTGAAAGTAGTCAGAACACCTAAATAGGAGGTCAGTAATGTTTTTTAAATAAATGGGTAATGCTTAGTCAGAAGTGGTGTGGGAAGTAAGAGAACTAATGTTAACTGTCACAGGTTACTTGCCTGGTGGGGTGTGTGTGTGTGTGTGTGTGTGTGTGTGTGTGTGTGTGTACTGCATTTAATCCTTCCAAAAACAGTGTAGGAGTGAAGTTGCTACCCTCATTTTATAAATGAGGAAGTTAAAACTGGTACATAACAGTGTGTATACTCTAAAATCTTATACTCTGTTCAATACCATGGTCCAGAGCTATAACAAAAAGAACTTGGTTGGGCCAATAGTAAAATCCTTAAAAACACACTCATGATGTCTATACAGGATAAAACATGGGAATATGTATAGTTCAGTAGACTTTGTGCTAACATTTTTATGGCTTTAATGCTATCGGTTGGACATGGAGCTTTTTATCACCACTTTGTAAATGAGAAAATGAGGCAGGAGAATTTTGAAACTTGCCTAAAATCACATAACTAGTTTCAAGATCAGAGAGAAGCCCAAGGAAATTATGTCCAGAGTCAACTCGAATGATTGCTGCCCTAAACTGCCATTTAGACTATGGGGGTGGTTCTCAAAGTATGGTTCCATGACTAGCTATAGCAGCAGCAGAAGTATCTGGGAACTTGTTAGAAATGCCAACTCTTGGGCTCCATCCAGACCTACCAAATAAGACTCTGCCAGGGTGGCAATGAATATGCAATATTTAAACACACCTCCATGCAATTCTGAAGCAAAATGAAGTTTTAGAATCACTAAACTGAGATAATCTTAGACTCATCTTTTCATGTATATTCTTCTAGAATTTTCCTAAGCATATACACACTTCTTAAAATATATTCAAGCCATATTATCTTGTAATATACTTTTTCTCTAATCAATATGTCATGAACATTTTCATGGATTGGTAACATTTTGGAAAATACAACTTTCAATGGCAACTTAATACTCTTATCACATGCACTTAATTCACTAGCGAAATCCCTTTTGTGTCCAGAATATGAGATTTTCCCTTATTTGTAAGTTAACAAGTTAACCCATTGCTGATTTGTATAACAGGTGACAAAAGACACAACTCCTGGGTCAGAAAAAAAAAAAAAAGACTATCACTTTCAGCCCAACAGGCAATAGAAGCATCAGTATATTTGTATTGGTCCCCTTCCTATAGGTCCCAGAAGACTCTATCATGGTTTTACTAATACCTGCATGCAATAAAGATTGCATTACAGAAGAAAACCCAGGACCAAAGTTTTGGGCCTTTTAAGAAGCAGTAACCATTTTATCCAGCAGCACATAAACCAATTCTCCTTCTGTCTAAGAATATGTTGTTATTACATGGTAATCGGGTCACTTTGACCTACTTAACTGACAATCTGATGTGCTACAGCAGCTTACTCCATATCACAAAACTGTACTATTTGAAATCTGGCACATTTTGGAAGAACATGGAAGGATGCCTAAGGCCCATGGTGGACTGCCTCTCCCAACAATTGTCATATATTTAATGTAGTTTTTAAATTCTTGTAAATAATGTCACAATAACAAGTTCTTATACTTGAAATTCTAAACTTATTGATATTTCCTCAGGAAAATTTCCTGGAAATAATTTCATAGTCAAACATTTCTCTTTTTAGACTTTTATAAATATTTCTCTTAAGAGACTGCATGAAAAAGTCCACAGTCCAGAAATTCATACCAGTACTAGATAGCTATTATATTATTAAATTTTGGAAGGTCTTTTTATTAAATGGAGTTATAATTAACATTTCTTTGATTGTTAATAAAGTGAACTTTTTATACATTCATTAGAATTTATATTACTTCTTTTATGAATGGTTTGTAATAGCACTTGCC